>LS990921.1:33372899-33646136 GCA_900464855.2 Musa schizocarpa
AGCTAGCTGAAGCAATTATATGTAACAGGATTCCATGAAAAGCTGACAGAGCAGTGCAAGAAAAGATCAGATCCTTTCTGGGACAGCATCTCTGACATTTTTAACATTACTGTTTATCAAGAACACATACTATTGGGTGCTGCATGTGCTAAATTTAGCTCTTGCAAGTTGCAAATGTAGTAGTAAACTAAATAAGCAAAATATCATTGTGGTGTCACTACAGCTTTAGTCTTTCTAAAGTACGTCCATACCCATTTAGAGCATGTCTCTTATGTAAGTAGCCGAATTACGAATAATTATATATCTTCTTGAGGAAAAACGGTGGAATTAGAAAAAGACAAAATCTAGACTCAGGTCGAGTTATATGGTTTCTGGACATAATCTAGGATACAATACTAGATACATTGAAGAATGATAAGGTCAAGTTGATGGTACTGTCAGTTGCTAATAATTATAGCAGGCTAATCAACTTGTACACTAGATCAACCAGTAAATTACTTAATGCATTGATAGTATTTTCTGTTCATTTGCTCCATCCATTGTGCACTACATTGTCTCATTAGAGACATCCCATAAAACAATTTGCACTACTTTGCATATTTATTCTGTACAGAAAATGTTCTAATCAGCCAGGTCACCTGAGGTCCTTTCTCCTTGAATGATGATCCAACAGAGCACCAGCCTAAGGTGCAAGCTGATTGGCTCAATTCTTACTATGACGCTCTGCACCTTTGCAGAACGAGTAGAACAATAGTGATCTTTCTTCTTAAGAAAAGCACTGCAGTCTCCAGAGTTCCTTACCATTATTATTTTTATTTCCTTGTCTACATGGGTGGATTGCCATGTCGATCAGCATAAACTGGAACGTACCATGCTAGAAAAGTAGTGACAGATGACAATGTCGGAGCATGCTATATGATGAGTAGTTGAGTACTATATATACATGTGGCTAGGTTAATTTTATAACTTGATCAAGCGGACATAAAGGCATGCCAACAGGCACGACACAATATAATGCCATGCAAGATAGGTGTTGACTTGCCCAATGTTATAAAACAACAAATACAAGTCTCAAAAGATAATGCATTCACTAGGAGTACGAGATAAGAGTCCTGCTTATATTATATTTAAGCAAACTCAGGCCTGCAGATTAAGATTCATAATGAGACCAATTTCATGTATTTTCTGCATGAGGTAGTTTTCAGATGCTGCGTTGCCAGTGGCACATTGAAGAAGTCTGTAGGAAACTTATTCATCCATCAAAAATCATAATTCTTTCCAATATTTGCATATAGCATTACCATGCAGAGAATTTAGTATTTAGGTCATTGCAAAACTACAACAGCCTGCAAGATGCAGAAGCCTTTTTTATAAGTTGGTTGTTTCTACAAGCACAATATGTTATAACAAGCCTTCTGTGCAACTTTAGAAAGATTACAAGATTTGCACTTAAGAAGCATCCTATCTCTAACTTTAATCATTAAATATTCAGCATATAAAGATTGTTTACTATCAAACAACATTTCATGCAGTTGAAGAAACTAAAAGCATTTGATTAGCTAAATGTTAGTCAGCAAAACAAGTATAGCATCTCATTTTCAGTACACTAACTACTAAAGAAAGCACAAACTAGGTGTTATTATGCTAGATATGAACCTCAGCCAGTGATTCCAAGGCCATTACTCTTGCCTCTATTGCAGCAATTTCTTTCTTGAGTTCTTTTATCTCCATTTCATGCACTGATTCTTCAGCTTTTGGTGAAAATTTCTTTCCTCTTCTCTGATTCAGTTTCTCTTCCTGTTCCAGAGGAAGAGTTTTTTCAGGTACCATTTTCAGTATCTGGTCAAAAAAGGATTCTCCAGAATCTCTGTAATCATTTCTTATAATTTCCTTATCATTCTTGTCTGCAGAATTTTGCTTCTTTAACATTTTAATTTGCATTTCTCCAACGTTTTCATTATCAACTTTATCAACAAATGTCTTATCTTCCTCATCCTCCGCATTTTCATTGTTCAAGTTTTTAACCTGTTGCTCTCCAGCATTTTTTCCCTCGACCTCTTTTTCCTGGGAATTTTCTTCCTTGAGGTTTATTTTTCGCACATCTTCTGTCTCAGTAACTTCAGTCAACAACACTTCATCCTCCTTGCCCTCAGTGTTTTCATGCTTTAACTTCTTGAATTTCACATGAATCTTTGATTGTTTGCCTTTTGTTGAATTTTCCTCTTGTCTGGTAACTTCTGTAAGTTCTATTGAGAATTCTGATTGTGCAGGTTGAAGAGCTTCTCTGCTGTTTTTAATTAGCATCTGCTCACATGCATATTCTCCAGCAGTCCGTCTCTTGAGTTGCTTCTCCTCATCCAATCGATCAGTGGAAGATGCTTCTTTGGCTTGCTTCCTCTTGCTTTGCCATTGGGTACTTGAATTCTGTTTTATATCCTTTGGAAACTTTTGAGATAGCTTTGGCATTTTATTTGACTTTTGTTCTCGAATAGGCCGCATTTGCTTCTCTGAAGATGTTAATGAATGTTTCTGAGTTTTTATGCATTTGTTTTCCCTGCTTTCCTGATTATCATTACAAGCAAACCAGTGAGAAAGCGTGGTGTCACTATCATAACACTCTTGCACGGTCCTTTTCTTGCCGAAAGTCAAAACCTGGCCTGACTTCATCTTCTTAACACCCCTTACTTTACCTGCAATTACTTTCGCACTCTTCAAAGAACTATTTGGTTGTTCCACACTACTAATCGTGCCAGTAGCACGAGGTCGAATCTTCTGCTTCCACCAAACTGAATACTGGAGAGTGACATCTGATTCAAACAGCTGGGGAGGGATATAGAACACAATATTTTTCCTGGATATGTCATAGGTCTCCCATGCTGCTTCCCAGGTCAAATTAGTCCGGACAACGGAACCAGGTATGTCCTGATCCAGCCCGAATTGCATTGCCACCCTTTGTGGAGAATACTGCTCAATGCAATCTAGCCCGACTAGCTCGCTTCTCCTCAAGAACTGGGCAAAGGATTTCAGCTCCACACCTGGGGTTTCAACGCTATGAATCCACAGCCCCTTGTCCTTGTAGAAACATGGCTTGTGCCAATTCCTCAAACCAACAGTGTAAGGACGCCACTGGAACTCATTAGGCGATTCAAGAACTGAACGCAATAATGCCAGCTTGAGTTTCTTTCCGACGTTATGCCATCTTGCTGCTCTCGGTTCACAGTCGTTGACTTCATTTAGCCCTGCAGGCCTCAAGGCCACAAAGTGCTCCCAAATCCACAGCTGAAGTAGATTGAAAGGAGCCCATATGACCAAAGATGACACCTTTTGCCTACCTCTGTCGGCTAAATAATCCTTCACCTTCCCCAAGTCTCGATAGAGGCTTGCAAGCACTGCAGGCGCAAGGGCGATCCTCGCGCCTCGTGCCAGTCTAATGGCCACAGGAAGCACGCTCTGCGTCACCGTCTTGAAAGCGTGAGCGGGGAAGACGAACCTTGACAGCCATAACGCAAGAAACGCAATGTGCTCTAACTCGTCACCTTCGCACTCCATGTAACGCATCATCCACTGATTATGATTAGCCCTTTTGCTTGGGGGCCGACTGAAACTTTTGCGCTCAGCCGTCATTTGCACCTCGATCTCTTTGAGCTCCCCGTGCAAAGGGCCCCTTATGGGCTCGCCGGCCACCGGAAAGCCCCCAAGAATCATCACATCCTCCAATGTAACAGTGACCTCCGCCCAGGGGAAGATGAACGTACTGGTATTCCCGCACCAAGACGCTGAGATCGCCAAAATTGAAGACGAGTCTCTCCTGATCCTGTAGGTAGAGGCGTGTATCGCATCAAAGATCCCAACTTTCTTCCATAACCCGCCATAAATGGGTCGCAGCTTGTCAACCCACTGATTCCACTGAGGCGACACGGACGCCCACCCATTGAAGACCACCATGGAATCATCGAGATCAACAAAGGAGGGCCTTTTACGCCTCGGAGGGAAAAATGGAACACCGAGGGGCCTCAAGAACCAACCTTTTCTGTAGACGGGTTTGCGGGGGCCAGTGAAGGCCACCATTTCCACCTCCCTTTCCTCCACCAAGTGCTCCTCTTCGCCTTCCCCGTCCATTGCAGCTTGACTTCGGTGAAATGGCTCAAGGCGAGGAGAAACGAGAGGAGAGGCAGAAGAAGAAAAATGACTGATGGTTACGGGAGATGAGAAGGGAGACAGAGGAAGGAGTCGTGTGCCGGGAAGGGGCGGCCATGGGAAAGGAAAGGGCTGGAGACGGGTGCTTTATTGGAGTTGGGATCCTTTCCAAGTAGTAACAAGGAGACGTGTGTTTCACCGGGCCGTTCATGCGGTACTAATTCATCTCGACCATCAGCAATACAAGTCGGCGCATTTCTTTTTGCAGCGCCCTTAGGACATCCGGCGTCGTCAGGAATCTCTCTCTCTCTCTCTCTCTCTCTCTCTCTCTCTCTCTCAGTCGGCGAGTGCCGCTTCATGCAATCCTCGTGCGTGTCGATGAGGATCCCCTGTGCAGCTAGGACACGAGTAGCAGTCGTCATTCTCTTTTTATTGCGATAATGCCGGCGGAAATGAATTCCCTGTTTCGAAAGATACAGGGAATCTCCAATTGTTGTCCCATGCATTGAGCTCACACACGGCACATCGTCTCCGTGCGAGAACCTTAAAATGCTCGACACCACGATTTAAGTTGCGATGCATCAGACTCCGGCAGGCACGGAGGATCTCCCACCGTCCTCTGGTACGTTGAGGTTACACATGGCACATTGTCTCCGTGCAGACCTTAAAATGTTCCACGCCACGATTTAGGTCACGATGCAAAGGACTCCGGTTCGCGGGATGAGACCATCGTTTCAAGACACGTTTAGTTCGTGATGCTAACATGCATCATCAATACATAGAATACATCGAGCAAAGCAGGTAAACCCTCATACATGGATTATGTGATGAGGTCAACTTTCTTCTCTGATAAATAGGCGTACAAGATCAGAAAGAAAAAATAACTGACCTTGTTATATTATATTTCTTAATAGATCTATACATTTCATTTTATTTCTCGTGAAGCTTATTAACTAGCAGATCTAAAACAACGGCCAAGACGCAATAAGTAGCTTCTGCCAAAACACAGCTACATGATCTTAGTCCAAGTCCTCAGTCGAGCATCATAAATTTTACCAGCACATACACATTGGTTATGGCTTCCTCTTATCTAAACCCTAAACAGCAGTTCCCATCAAGAGGAGCCTTTATCTAACCTAATTAATCTGCTATCTGATCCCACACACACTACACATTATGAAGAAAGAATGGGAAAAAAGGGATAAGCATCACAAGTCAGCAATACTTGGTCCTGACATAGTTTGGTGGAAGGGTTGGGCATTTCTCATTCATGATGTGTGGGTATGGCTGCATGGAGTTGTAACCTGGTAATTCCATGCGGTACCTGCCCTTAATTTGACAGAAAGGGAGTTTCACAAACATCATCTTTGTTGCACCATTCCGGCAGGCGGCTTATGTTGCTCTCGAAGAAGTTGAGGGTGTAGGCATCTTTCATCTGCTTAGCATCAAGAATTACATCCAACTCGAATGCACAGAATGACAATTCAGATGTATCACTAACAGTTATCTAAGTCTTAGAAGCATTAATTAGGTGCAGTTTGTTAAGACAACAAGAAAAGACAAAAATGTTGTGCTGATCGATGGAGGAAGTCTTGACGATGACAAATACACAACAAACTGTTGCTTTAAAATTTCGAGTCAAAAGACTTATGGTAAACTGGTGACTTGTATGGAGCTGGCAATTGGATGGAACAGCCCTGCCGCCTTATATATTTCAAGAATGAAGGCAACACATGAGGTTGATTTTCCATCAGTGTAGACCCAATTATCTAGATCAGGAATTGTCAACAACTTGTCAAAAGATGTTCCTCTCTTTTCTGCTTCAACAATATTGTCAGGCAGATCAAGACCCTGCAACAGAGCTTTTAATTAGTGCATTCTTGAAAGTAAACTTCAAGTCCAGGTTACATTCTGCAGTACTGAACTAATAGATATAACAGGTCAAATACGAGAAATGGTGATTAAGAGGGAAAAATAATCATAGCTCACTAGATATATCTGTCAAACATAAAAAGCTGCATTCATGTATGCAAGATTTGGAGAGTATGCACAACAAGATGCAGATAATAAACCTGGGTTCCAAGTCATTTGTTCAGAGCTTCATTCCACAAATTAGCAGCATAGGCTGGCTGGAGCCTAGTCCACACATCATCACAGAAGCCACCTATAGCATCAAATCAGCATTTAGCAAACTCTTTACAAGGACCACCTTCATACAAACATAATTTAGATTGTAAAAAAACAGCCCCACAGAAGAACATCAGAAAACTTGCTTTTGTCTCCACTGTAGGTGACTTTTCTGATAAAACATTTTAAAGAAAATGCATATCTACTTCGACTAACATAAATAAATATTTCAGAACATGATACAAAGTATATCTAATTATTGTCATCATACAAAAGCAAATAGAAATAGTTAAAAATCAAATAAACAATTATTTTCAAAAATCAAGACACAAAATAAGTTAGGAAATCTAATAGCACCTAGATTGGAAAAGCATCTCAAAGGGGTAATCTTTTTCTTTTCACTCATATGTTCAATTCATTTTGGCTGAATCCTGGATCCGTCAATTTGAAGTACCCAATTAGCAAATGCTGATCACAGATCTCCAAGAAACCAATGTTCATCCCTTCCATTGACAACAAATGGTGGCTGACAAGACTGCATCTCTATTTGGTTCATAAATTGATCTATATGATGTTTGGATTGGTGATACTGAATTTGAAGCATTTTAAAGTTAGAGGCAGACTTGCCTAAAAGATTATAAGGAATGATGATCGCAAGCGTTAAAGATAGAATTTAAATTTTATGTGATCATCACAACCATCCAACAATCTGTATAACTGAGGAAGTCTAAAACAAAGGAGAATGATAAACTCTGCTACAGAGAACAAAACATCCCATATTCCACAGGTAACCAATAAGCCAATGGAAGATGGCACTATCCTATAAATCAAACAATTTCTTGAATATAAAAAACAATAAACTGTCTCAACTATTTTCGGCCAGCTACATGTATCTTTTCCGACCATTGAGATTTGATTGCAAGTAAATTTGAATTATAAAAATAACATATGATGACTAAATCCAGTTACAATCAAAGACTCAAGAATATTTCCATTCAGTAACTGCACTTAAAGATCAGTTGACTGCAACCTCTTACAGAATTTAAAGAACTATGACAAGCTTCAAAAAACTTGCTAATCTTGGCATCTACAGATGAGTTTCCAATGACAAATGTATCGTGTGACAATGAGTACAAGACACGATAATTATTTGAACATCCTAACAGTGTTATAATCGATAAAAGTAAGCACATAAGCAAATAAAAAAATTAGAACATAAGGCTTCAAAAGATGGAATTAGCAATATCATACCACATGTGCATCCAGTGGTGGCAGATAATTCCCACTTACAATATCTATCCAACTGAAGATCATTTTATGATAAACATAAGGCTTATGCAACATGCATTTTACATACTCCCATGCTGCAGTATTATTGAATTTAGCTCGCATATCTGGATGGAGAGGAAGCAATGCAATATGAGGATGTGATTCATCTTTCTTGAGTTCAGATTCCCACCATTCATCCCATGGTGGAATAACTATTATGTCATTTCCCTGTAAAAAGTAATTAAGTACAACGATTGATAGGTATGTCATCATCTTTTTCTTCCTACAGCTGGATCTGTCAAAGTAATTAAGTACAATGATCGATAGGTATTGCACAAAAACTACTATTCTACGACTGATGCATTCCACAGAACCCATAAATGTCACGTCAGATTTTTTAAGTCAATAAATATGCCAAAAGTAATGATAAAATCTTGAAACTGTAAGAATTTCAATCTAAATGGCTCAAGAAATTTTCTATCCCTTCTGTGGTATTAATGAAAGGGATTATTAGAATATACTCTTATGACTTTTTATGACAGCCACTAAATTATCTTCTCAACTGAATTCTATATTTTCATTTTGCTTTAATTAGATTTGCTGATATCAAGAAATCAACAAGGGGTTTGTATCCAGCTTGTCATCTTAGTTAATGATTAGCCAATGTGAAAATCCAACTGAATATTTAGTCTAGAAATAGAACAAGCACTAGACACGTGTATAGATATGAAAATATATAGAGTAATTCCGGCATGCATAGACATCTAAAACAATATTGGTTTGTCACTGGCTGAGTGCTACCAAGCGGTTGATGCAAGGTAAGTCACTTAAGATAAACCATAAGCCATGTACCTCTATATCAAGTACAAGACAGAACTTTGCATATTGGTGTTGTTGATGAACTATCACATTACATATCAAAAGAAATAATTAGTTTCATTCTAATAATTCTCCCTATGTTAATCTTAATTGTACAAAGTCTCAATTAGCTATCAATTTTCTCAGAGCGAATTTATGAAGGAAAGAAGGTCTTGGAATTGCTTGTTGTACATTCATAATGGGTACCAGCCCAATATCCGCAGGATACTTGTTAAATACATCCAAATATTTCCATGAAGCATCCAACTCTTCCTTACTTGTCCACATGATTTGAGGTTTCAGATTGTCCAGACCAAATAACCATAAAGGTATAGGTATTCTTTCTCATAATTTAACTAACAAATGCTGAAATCATCTTAAAGAAAGTGAACTCTTTTCATTGTTGTTCTAAAAAGCATAACTCAAACAATGTATTTTAAAACAAGTAGGCTTAAATGGTAAACTTTTTATTATTTATCAGGAAGGTCATGATGGTGGCTCTGAATGCATTTATGCACAGTAAAATGTCCTTCTAACAGTTCCACTATCACAGAATTTTTCTCAAACAAGACAGCATAGAACAAATAGGGTAGTTGCACTTTCACATAATAAGTTTCCAGAACATATTAAGAAAATCATGATGTTATCAAACTAAACACATGCCTATACCATTTCATTAAAATAGAGAATGATTGACATGGAGATCATGGTCAAACTTGGTGCGTCCCATCTATGCACTCCATGATATGGCTCAGTTTACTCAGGTACAATTAACTAAAAGTTCAAAAAGACAATGGGAAATTTGTCTTGTAAAGATATCTAACTAAAAGTAAGATTCCTTACTTATAATCTTTTTGTAACATATATATATATATATATATTTGAAACATTCAAACAGATAAAGCATGGAACAATTTTGCAATAATAAAGCAACAAATTGATCTAACCTTCCCATTTCCAGGACCTGATTCTCCAATATAAAGTTTGCCTTCTGAATCTTCAAGGCAAACTACAGAATGATCAGCATAAGTACCAGTGACCAACTTTTCTAAAGTTTCGAAGCCACCCGAACGCCCACGAATTTTTGATATAACCAGGAAGTCTCCTGAGTGAATATCATTAACATTGATACTTGAAATCCATGGTTGCGGACGCCCCTCAAATGTAGCCCCCATGTGCTTTTTGAGGAAAGCAAGATTTGAACTTTCAACCCATCCTTCATTTGTAAACAAGGGAAAAACATCCCATAGAGCCTGAAGAGTTCCAATCATCCCGGATTCCAAAAGGAAAATTGACATTCCGTTATGTTTCACCTGATTTTAGAAACAATAACAAAAACAAACTTAAGTAGAATAAGAGAATATTGTCTTTTATAATATGCATATGTGTGTGTGTTGTGTCAAATATACATGCATTTGTGTGCACATATATGTCTAATGTAAAAGATAAGTAAACAACTTACATATTCATATTCATCTCCTCTCTCCCACTGAGGAAAATCAAGGGTATGTTCACTAGACAAAAAGTAGTAATCCCAAGTCACACGATATGGAGTTACAAAGATGTAAAGATCCATGCATGTCTACCTATGGGCATTGCTGGCCTGGATAAAAAAGAAAAGAGAACTGAGTAAAATACTCCCAGATAAAAAAGCAATGACACTAGATCCTTCCTAAAAAAATTCCTTTTAGGATATCCAAGAGGAGGATCAGTGGACAGGGTAGAGGATTCCTTTGATATACAACATATGTCCATGTCAATGATTGTGCTGGTGGCCTATGTTACCGGAGGAGAAGTCTGATTTTAAAATGGTGCACCATTGCGTATGTCCAGATACCAACTCTTGCTCTTCTTCAGTTTGAGAAATCCTGCGATGACAAACATTGCAGCTACTTGCCCATGACTGATGAGGCCGACCATGATTAAATCTGTAGATTTAGTTTTCCAAAGCATTTCAACTGTCGGTGCTACTATAATTTCCTCTCTCAGCCATGATCTCATTTTTATCCCAATCGACCAATGATAAACATCCAGCTATGTTGCTCTACAAAAGTTTACAATAAGAACGGTTTACTGAATTATAGTGAACCTCCTAAATAAGACTCCAATGATGAACACTTGATATAAATCGATCATCAATTTGCCAGTTTGACTACACAAATAAACTTGAAGAAAATTTAGAAACGAGATACACATACAATCTCCATATAAGACTAACATTTATTAAAGTATCAAAAAGAACAGAATAGGTTGCATCTTGCTAGAAGTCCTAAAAAGGTGTCAACTTTAGTCATGTCCTGATGATGAAGCAGGAGTAACAACCATTGTGGAGAGCCATCCTATCTATTTCTGTAGTTAATGTAACAGTAAATCCAAATTAAGTAGCAACAACGAAAAACCCAATAAAAGCTGCCTAAAGTTAAGACTTCAAATGAGGTCCTGAGTGAAAGATTTTGTTCTACGGCACACCGTAAAAGAAGAAATGCATTCAATACTCATATCGGGCATTTTCCAAAGCCTCATTCTGGAAAGTAAAGTATGTTACCGATTGTTCAAAGCTCACTGCAATTCAAGCATTAAACTACATAAGTTTGTTAATTTCACACCACCAAAAAGAGAAAGAAGACACATCTGTGCAGCAAAACCAAATGACACAACTTACAACATAAAGCCAAATGTATCCCACAGGAAAGATTTATGTAAGTCAAATGAAAATATCATGTACAAAATTGTTAACAAGAATCTCCATCTCTACATAAACCAAACAATCAAACTTTCAGCGTAACATCCAAGGTTACAATGCAAGAAGCATTCCTACAGGTCAAATGGAGAGACTCTAGAAAGGTTACTAATATACACCTTTGTCCCAATTGACTTTCGCAGGTTCTGGATGAGTGGAGTCTAAACATTAAAAGCAACAAGATTAATCCCACCTAACACCAAAAAATCATAATCTCAACTAAACACCCTAAACATCCAAAAAATAAACATTCTATAAGCCAAAAGGAAGATCCATAGGGTATCCCGCTTCTGAGGTACTTAAAAGAACAACTAGTATCCCAAAGTAGTGATATATTTTATAAAATACTTAGAAAATTCCTGCGCAAGCCCAACGTACCCACTTTCGAATAAGCACGGCAATACAAACCTAAGTAATTTTGCCTAATAGACCATCCAAGAAACCTAAACCAGAACCAGAAAAATAGCCTTTTTTTCAATGTCGCTGGGAGAACACTGCAAAGAGAAATTCCACATAATAATAGAAATTTACTCACACCAAAACATCCAAATGAAAGATCAAGAGATTTCCTTTTCAATTTTCAAGCAACAATGGCCTCCCTACCCAAAATTATTCTTTTCACCAAATTGGATACCGATGATTGCTGTATCAAAAACTGAGCTTCTACTGTTGTAGTCTTTCACCCGAATTCACTAGCTTTAGTCGATAAAAATCAGGGAAATTCGCAGTACATTTCAAGAATGACATACTGATAACTCCAAGAACATAATTTCCACCAAAACAGCCATAAAACACCCACCAAAATAAGAATCTTTGTCCAATTAATAACTGGTTTCTTTGCTACCCAACTTAGGTTGTGGAATTCTGCAATGCGAACTCGAAATAGCTCTTCTTAAGAAACACTAACTCGATTTAATGATCTAGTTTACTCGTACAACGGATGAAATTTACTATAGACTACCTAGAACCTAATCCCGAACTTACGTAAACTCTACTTAGAATCCAAGGAGCAAGGGAAAAAAAATCCCAACAAGTAGGGTTTTGGAGAGCGAGGACTTCGCTCTCTAGACCTTGATATGGAGGATGCCGCCGCCGAATCGGGACTGGCTCTTGTTGTGAAACTCCATCCATGCGGTGTTCTTGTAAAAGCATGCGCCTTTCCAGTTGAGATCGCTCACGGGGGATGAGGCTGGGCCAACGAAGGTGGGGAGGAGGTCTTCAGCACTGCGGAGCGATCGAAAAAGGGGCCATGCTGCTCTCCGCGGGAGGAGGGGAAGCAAGTCTATCGGGCGGAAGGGGGCCTTTCAAGAGGGCTCATTGCCCCACTTTCGAAGAACAGATGCGGAGGCGATTAGGAGAAGGAAGAGCAGAGGGAAAGAGACCAGCTTGAAAGAAATCTCTCGCTTCATTGCTTTGGTGAAGAGAGAGGAGAATGGAAGAGGAGATTCGAAGGCACCGGAGAGAAGGGAGGTAGTGTGTATACGTAGCTTACTGAGTGTAAGATGAACCCCGGATAATTTTAGTTATCATGGATCAAAGCAAGGTTCGCAATCTCGATCCAGATCAACATATTAAAACGGTATGTATCGAGGTGCATCGAGTGACACGTCTAAAGTAAGTATAAAATTCTTCAAAAATATCTTTAAAAAATTAAGATAAGATTTTTAAGTTAGAAATAAATATATATTTATTATAGTTTTAATAAAATTAATATAAATTAGATAAGAATAATATCATATATCATTTAAGTAGCCTTATGCAAAGTTTATAATTATGATTTATTTTCGATCATGCTTTTGTCAATATTGAATTATATAAAAAAAATGAATTATTAGATTATTTTATATGTAACTTAAATTTTAATATTTAAATAAATTAAATAATCACGTGTTGATATACCTGATTCTACTACTAGTTATAGATGTCCTGCAAACTAATCACATAAGTGATGACATATGTGACACGTTACATAATTTTTTTGCTTATTATTATTATTGATATTATCTCACTTTATATTGCTTGTTTGATATATTGTGATATTCTTATATTTATGCAATGAGAATTGAATCATAATGAAATCATGATAATGAGAATAATTCACCTATAAAAACAGACCAATATATTTCTGATCATAGGTTACTCTAGAGAGGTAACGAGATAGTTGGACAGATTAGTGTACTATATACTCGTCCATGTGATGGAGACGATTGGTCTCATAGTCGCTCGTGTAGGGATACTATGGGTATAGTACAAGTGTTCATTAGATAATAAGTTCACTAATTGATTCACTCACGGAATGCTAAATCATTAATGATACCTCATTATCAGACAACGATTATGTAATCCTAATTGTGTGTCTAGTCCTTAGACTTGAGATACAAAGGATGCCTTATATGAGTACTCCACTCTTTGATACTAAACTTATAGGTCTGGAAGTTCCAAATATAGTACAGTCGATCATCAAAAGTGATAGCCAACCTTATAAGAGCAATTGAGTGTCAATGGAGGATCATCTGCTCTTAATGTCATGAGAGGAATATCCCATGTATTCTCGCTCAAGCAAATCCCTAGCTGGGTCATTCAGATTGAGAGAAAAAAGAGTTCTCCGAGAGAATCCTATTAGAGCGATACCCGATATACGGCCTCTGGGATACTAGATAGATGAGAGACTATAGATACATGGTAATTAAGGGCAAATATATCCAATAGATTATATCTCCTTGTATCGTTTGTGAACTGTGATATAGTGGCATAATATGTCCATAGTCGATGAGTCGAGTGAATTATTATAGAGATAATAATTCATTGAGTCAAAATGAATTATGATAGGTATAATTCACACCAGCTCGATATTAGGCCTAGAGGGTCACACATATGGTAGGTATTGCGACGAGTAGAGATTTAGATATGAGATATTCGTCGAGTTTTATCTTATTGGATATCTAATAAACCCATATATTATTAAATCTTTTAAGTGAGAACCAATAAAAGTAAATAGTGATTATTGATAGAGATCCATTAATCTAAGAGACTTGAGTAGTTGGATAGAGATCTAGTACCCAATAGAGCAGGATCATTAGAGTTAAGTTGATAGAGACTTATATAAATATGAGGGAATCAAAATAGCATATGCTAGACTCCTTTTAGTTGCCACCCATTCTCCTCTCTCCCTCTCCTCCTCGCCTAACAGCCCTATTTGGGGCATGTGGACAACAAGAAGGGCTAACCCATTCTTGATCCTAGTGCAGTCTTATGGTGTGCAAAGGAGAAGAGAGAACGTGGTGCGAAAGGAGGAGCATCGTCGCACCATCTAGTGTGGATCAATGCTAGAGAGGAGGATATCTAACCTCCTTCATCCATACATCTGGATCTATATTTTTGAAGATATACGATCTTCCTTAGGTAAATCATCTTATACATATTATTCTATTTTTTGATTTTACAATTTTGCACACTAATCTTCACATGACGATCCAATATTGAATCTTTAGGAACCTATTTTATTTTCTACTTTTCCATCATGCATGTGATGCTGCCCTAGGTTTCCTAATAGCGACATTAGAGTCAGGTTCATCATGTAATGATTGGCTTTAAACTACGTGTGTTATGATAAATCATGTAGAATTTTTTTGTGTGGTTACTGTGATTTTTTTGTAGTTTTCAATTATGGACAACACTTCTTCTCACTATTAAAAAGTGCTTTAGATCGATGTTTTGTTACCAAAATTATTATCGCAAAACATAGGAAAAAGGATAGCAATTGTTGCTACCTTACGGCTTGGCTGAAGGTTGCTTGCAACCTTAGCTGAGAGCTCAACATGCTGCTCTCGGCCTAGCCAGAGGCTGCCTGGCTGAGAGTAGTAAGCTCTCAGCCATGGCTAAGCACCCCATGTGGCCAAGGAGTACTAGCTGCATGGGGAACCCTGGCGACTAGGGTTTCTTAGTTGCATAGGTGATCCTACGGCCAGGGATTCCTAATCACATGGCGCAAGTTAGTGTCCAGGATTCTTAGCCACCCATGTATATCCTTGTAGCCAAGGAATCCTAACTATAAGGGAGACCAAACCTTAGCCACACAAGGCAGTCTTGTGGCCAGGGACTCTTGGCCACAAGGGTAAACCTAGCAGCCAGGGTTTCCTGGCTACGTAGGGTACTCTAGTGTAGGGTTCCCCAAAAGTCTATATATAATTAATTTAAATAATTTAATTAATTATTATTATCTAGTAGTCATATATGATGTGTATATGTGATGTATGATGTAGATGGATGATCATAGATCGTGTGATGATATGTATGTATGATTATTATTATTATTGAGGCTTGTGCGCCTCATTCTCTTTCTCATTTTTATGATTATTGTTATTGGGCCTACATGCCTATAATTATATTGTAATTACATGATGAGAGCATGGAGATGCTAACGAGACCCACGAGGTCAAGATGGATTATTACTATGTATGGAGATACATCGAGGTGCCGATAGGACCGATAAGGATGAGATGGATGATCATAGGGCATGGAGTAACCTATGTCCATGGATCTATACAATGGGAATCGGATCATGATGAGATTATAATAATGAGACCGATTCACCTTTAAACACAAACTCTAAATAATCTTGGTCATAGGTTACTCGAAAAGGATATCGAGATAATCGGACAACCTGGTATGCTGTATACCCATCCATATTATGGAGGGAACTAGTCTCATAGCTACTCGTGTGGGGACACTAAGGATACAGTGCAGGTGCACATTGGAGAATGAGTTCACCGATTGATTCGCTCACGTAATACTAGATGATTGATGATGCCTTATTGTCAAACACCGATTCCATAGTCCTAGTAGTATATCTGATCCTTAGACTTGAGACACCAAGGATGTCTTGCATGAGTATTTCACTCTTTAGTACCAGACTTATAGGTTTGAAAGTTCCAAATCTAGTACAGTCGGTTATTGGGAGTGGCAACCAACCTTACGAGGACTATTAAGTGTTGATAGAGGATCATTCGCTCTCGGTATCATGAGAAGAATATCCTGTGTGTTATTGCTTAAATAAATCATTGGCCAAGGTCATTCAGATTGAGAGAGAAAGAGTTCTTCGTGAGAATCTGATTAGAGCGAGACTCGAAAAGAAACTGTATGGGTCTAACAGCACCATATACGGTATATAATCTCTGGGATATTAGATGGATGAGAGACTGTATGTACATGGTAATTAAGGATAAATAGGTTCAAAGGATTGGATTCTCCTATATCATTTGAGGACTACGACGTAGTGGCCTAGTACGTCTATAGTCGATGAGTCGAGTGAATTATTATGAAGATTATAACTCACTGAGTCAAAAGGAGTTCTGACATATATGACTCACGACCAACTCGATATTGGGTCTAGAGGGTCACACAAATATGATAGGTGTTGCAACGAGTAGAGGTTCGAATATGAGATATTTGCTGGAGTTCCTATCTTATTGGATATCCAATAAGCTCCTGAATTATTGGATCCCATGGATGAGATCCAATAAGAGCTAATAAGAGATTATTAGGTAAAGACCCACTAATCTAAGAGGCTTGGATAATTGGATGTATATCCAATACTCAATAAGGTAGGATCCATTAGGGTTAATTGTGGACCTCTATAAATAGAAGAGAACTAAAGACCCATAGGCTAGGTATATGAAAGATTATGTTTTACCTAGGGATATCGTATATCACTGAATCTCTACAGATCTATAGGAGAAGATGAAGGAAGTTAAGCGTCCTCCTCTCCAGCGGTGATCCACACAACAAGGCTGCGACGATGGTCCTCAAATCTCCAAGCCTGCTATTCGAGGAGGAGAAGGGGAGAGGAGAATAAGAGATGGTAACCAAGCAAAGTTGTATCTTATGAGCCTTTGGTTTCCTCGTATTTATAGAGGCCCCCTATCAACTTAACCCTAATGGATCATACTATATTGAGTATTGGATCTCCATCCAACTACCCAAGCCTCTTAGATTAGTGGATCTCTATCCAATAATATCTTATTTGCTCTTATTGGATCTCATCCAAGGATCCAATAATTCAGAGGCTTATTGGTTATCAATAAGATAGGGGCTCCGACGGATATCTTATATCAAAACATTTACTCATCGCAATGCCTACCATATATGTGTGACCCTATAAGCTTAATATCGAGCTAATTATGAGTCATACCTGTTAGAACTCCTTCTGGTTTAATGAATTATTATCTCCATAATAATTCACTCGATTCATCGATTGCAGACGTACTAGGCCACTATATCGTAATCCCTAGACGATACAAGGGAATCCAATCCATTGGACATGTTTGTCCTCAATTACTGTATACTTATAGTCCATCATCCATCTAATATCCTAGAGACCGTATATCGGGCATGGTGTTGTCAAACCCATACGGTTTCTACTTGAGTCTCACTCTAATCAGATTCTCTTGGAGAACTCTTTCTCTCTCAATCCAAATGACCACAGCTAAGGATTTGTCTGACCAAGAACATATAGAATACTCCTCTCATGACATTGAGAGCGGATGATCCTCTATCGACACTCAATAACCTTCGTAAGGTTGACTGTCATTCCCGATGACCAGTTGTACTAGATCTAGAACTTCCAAACCTATAAGTCCGGTATCAAAGAGTAGAGTACTCATACAAAACATCCTTGGTATCTCAAGCCTAAGGACTAGGTACACTACTGGGATAATGGAATCACTGTTTGATAATGAGGTATCATTAACTATCCAGCATTCCATGAGTAGATCAATTAGTAAACTCATTCTCCAATGAACACCTGCATTGTATCCCTAGTGTCTCTACATGAATAGCTATGAGACCAACCATCTCTATCATATGTACAGGTATACAATACACCAGTATGTCCGGTTATCTCGATGTCCCTCTCGAGTAACCTATGACCGGGATTATTTAAGATCTATGTTTAAACGCGAATCGAACTCATTATTGTGATTCATCATGATCCAATTCCCATTGCAAAGATCCATGGACACCATAATATAACAAGTAATATAAAGTGATAAAATATCAAATAATAATAATAAGTAAAAAGATTGTGTCTCAAGTCACATGTGCCATCATTCACGTGATTAGCTTGCAGTGCACCTATGACTAACAATCTCCAACTTGATATAAAGCCAATCACCTATGTGTTTGAACCCCATCAAACCCTTGTAATGGTCAAAGACAATTTGAAATAATGACTTTGTTAGTGGATTTGCAATGTTATCTTCGGATGAAACTCTTTCCACTACTATATCTCCTCAGGTCATGATCTCTCTGATCAGGTAGAACCTACTTAGAATGTGCTTAGATTTCTGATGACACTAAAGTTCATTCGCTTGAGTAATCGCCCCATTATTGTCATAATATAAGAGAATCAACTCCTCGTTACCTGGCATGACTCTAAGATCTATGATAAACTTCTTCATCTAGACTCCTTTGATGCATCTACTATATGGTCGAGTCAGCAGTAGTATCTTGCTTATAACTCTTCCAATATATTGCTCCTCCATTTAAGGTGAACATATACCCCGAATTAGATTTACTATCACCAACATCGGATTGGAAACTCGAGTTCGTATAGTCTTCAACCCTAAGGCTACTACCTCCATACACTAATAAAAGATCCGTAATCCTTCTTAAGTACTAAGGATACACTTTATTGCTTTCTAGTGCTCCAAGCCTGGATCCACTTGATACCTACTCTTGACACTCGGAGCATGCATTATATCAAGTCTGGTACATAGCATGACATACATGATAGACCCTATTGCTGATGCATAGGGTATCCTATCCATGCTTGCCCTTTCTTTAGAAGTCTTTGGGGATATACTCCTAGAAAGCGATATCTCATATCTCATTGGTATGAGATCTCTATTGAAAATTTTCATATCAAACCTTTTGATAATGATGTCTATGTACTTGGACTGGGACAAGCCAAGCATCCTTTTGGATCTATCTCTATAGATCTGTATCCCTAAGATATAGGATGCTTCCCATAAGTCCTTCATAGAAAAGTATCTAGATAACCAAGCTTTTACCGTGGATAGCATTCCTACGTCATTTCCAATGATTAGGATGTCATCCACATATAACACCAAAAAGATGATAGCGCTCCCACTTACCTTTCTATACACATAAGGCTCATCTTCGTTTTTAACAAAGTCATAAGATCCGATTGCCTCATCAAATCTTATGTTTCAACTTTGGAAAGCTTGTTTTAGTCCATAAATGGACCTAAGCAACCTACATACCCTATTTGGGCAGTCCTTGAATACGAATCCCTTAGGTTGTATCATATACACCTTATCCTTGAGGTTGCCATTGAGGAACATAGTTTTTATCTCCATCTGCCAGATCTCATAATCATAGTGTGCTGCAATAGCCAATAGAATTCGGATAGATTTTAACAAGGCTACGAGTGAGAATGTTTCGTCATAGTCAACACATTGCCTTTGACAATATCCCTTAGCCACCAGTATTGTTTTATAGATCCCTACCTTTCCATCTACTCTGATATTCTTCTTAAAGATCCACTTGCAACCGATGGGTATAATACCCTTGGGTGCATCAATTAGGTTCCAAACCTTGTTGGAGTACATGTAATCCATTTCAAAATTTATGACTTTTTGCCACTTTCCAGAGTCTATATTGGTAATAGCCTTCTCGTAAGTCTGAGGATCAATATCCTCAACATCCTCTCTTCTAATATATCTCACATATCTCTCGGGAGGATGGGATACTCTGTCGGACCTACGTAAAGTCGAAATTTATGTGCTAGGTACTTGAACAGACTCAGGCTGTGGAGTGGTGCTTAAGCTAGGCTCTCCAACCTCGCTTAACTCTATCACGCTCCCATTGTCTCTGCCAAGAATGTATTCCTTCTCAAGGAACACTGCACTCTTAGCTACAAAGACCTTTTGGTCCTCAGTGTAATAGAAATAATACCCACAAGTTTCTTTGGGGTATCCCACGAACTTGTACCGCTCCGTCCTAGATTTCAACTTATCGGGGTTGTATCTTTTAACGTGGGCAGGGCAATCCCAAATCTTAATAACCTTAAGATCAGGTTTCTTCCCTTTCCATATCTCATATGGTATAGATACTACCGACTTAGTTGAAACTCTGTTTAAAAATTAAGCTGCGGTCTCTAGGGCATATCCCTAGAATGAGATGGGTAGGTCGACGAGCTCATTATAGACCGCAACATGTCTAACAGTATATATTTCATCCTTTTGGATACACTATTGAATTGAGGTATATAAGGAGGTTGTTAGGATTGAGTCAGCACTGGGGGGGGGGTGAATTAGTGCAGCGGATAAAAACATCAGTTTTATAAACTTTATACGATGAAAAACTAATCTTGGAAGATAACTTGAAAGTGTGTTTATTCATAAGGGTAGTGAAAGCTATGTAAGGAGGAAGTGAAGCAATTGTAAAGTAAATAAATGACAATAATAGAAATGCAAACCAGAATTTATAGTGGTTCGGTCGTAGAGACCTATATCCACTTTCGATTCCTCCTCCGTCGAGGTCATCGGCGTCCACTTCGGAAGTCCGGATGTTCATCGAAAGTTCTGCCAGAATTGACCGAGAAGTCCAGGAGCTTGCCAAAGAAGCTCATTGGAACTTGCCAAGAAGATCGTCGTGAAGTCCAGGAGCTTGCCGGGAGTCCGCTAGAACATTACCAAGAGATCATCAGAAGTTCATCGGAAGATCGCTGGAAGCTCGCCAGAAGAAACCTAGACTAACCGGATCGGATTTGCTTAGTGTATAGCTTATATTTCATAGTTAGCACATAATTAGGAATGAAATTGAGCCAACCCAATTAGGGGCCAGTTGGGCCCATGTATGGACTATGTTGGGCCAAGTGAAAGGCCCAAACAGTGACCCAATAGGTGGCATCGTCGTGGCACAGTCTCTGAAACTGTGTTAGGTGATGGTACCGTCAGACTAGGCGGTGGTACCACCCAATGTTAGTGTCAAGCGGTAGTATCGCCAGTCTGGGTGGTGGTATCGCCCAGACATAGTCTCCTAGGCGGTGGTACCGCCCAAAACAGGCAGTGGTACTGTTAGGACCTGGGAAACCCGGGATAAGACCTTTTTAGGCTCCAAGTTTAAATCAACTTGAGGCTTATAAATATCTCTCTCATCCCTGGTTAACATACACAAGCACAGAGAGTTTAAAAGTGAGAAAACACTATAGTAATCACTTAAGAAATCCCCTCCTTTAAGTTATAAGTTTAGAATTATGTTTAGGGAGGAGGGTGTGCTTGTAAAGGTTGTCTCCTAAACCTGTGAAAAGGAGAAGAGGGGTATAAAAGGGTAGTTGGTCTTCGCCCATTGAAGGAAGACCGATAGTGGATGCCGGTGGCCTTGACGGAAGAGGAATCAGTGGAGTGGATGTAGGTCACGATGATCGAACCACTATAAAAATCTGATTTATATTTCTTTTGAGCAATTTACTTCAACTGCAAATTGCCTTCTTATCACTTACTATACTCTTCTGTACGCTTTCAATTTAAGCATCTTTACGAAATGAGTTTTATCGTACGAAAGATTTTTAAACCGACGTGATTTTATTGCTGTACTAATTCACACCCACCCTAAGTGCCGACTCATTCCTAACACCTCTAATAGAGCAAGCACCCTCATGATCTACCGACGACATAGGGACTTGAATGGATCGATTTGAACAACGTCAAGATCAAATTTTAACTAAGTTGTAGCAAATTCATCGATAACTTAATATTTTATTTAGACATTATGACTTACCACCACCTGAATAGCTAATGCATGTCTTTTTGCTGATGATAAAAGGGGAGAAGTTGACGGAATCTCGCTCTTTAAATGTTGTGATAATGTTATGAACTTTTGATGTTGTGTTCACTTTGATGTCGTGATAACTTTTTGATGTTGTGTTCATATTGATGTTGTGATAACTTTTGATGTTGTATTCTCTTTAATGTTGAGAATTTTTGAATGTTACCATGCAACGATGCAATGTCAGAATCTCTTTAATGTTGAGAATTTTTGAATGTTACCGTGCAATAATCATAAAGGTTATATCAAGACGATGTATCATACAAGGCTATGCCCGAAGCATTCTATGAAGTGATGAGATTATGCATTTAATATCATGATAACTTAAAATTATGATGATGCACAATGCATGTGATTTCTAATTAAAATCAATTAAAGCTTAAATTCAAGGTTGTGAATTTAAGTTTGTATTCTCTCAAGTATAGCATATAGAAAGGGGGAGTTAAGGTTAACTCTGTCACCAATTGGTTGTCATCAATAAAAAGGGAGAGATTGTTGAATATCAGATTTTGATGATAAAATCAATTGGTAAACTGTTTAATCTAATATATGTATTGAGATAAGTGTGTAGGATTAACTATGATAGCGGTAAGGCATAAAGCAGATGATGGGCCGGAGTCGAAGATTCAGACGATGTACCAAGAGTTTGCCGGAAGCTCGCTAATAGTTCGTCCGGAGCTCACCGAGAGTTCGTCGGAAGTTCACCAAGAGTTCATTGAGAGTTTGTTGAAGTTCACTAAAAGCTCGTGGAAAAACTTGTCGAGAAATTCGCCGAAGGATCACCGAGAGAAAACTCGATATAATGGACAGAGATTGCTTGCCTTAATCATAGTTAGTACATTAGTTGAGTTAGGATTGGGAGGTAATCCTACTAACTCAGTTAGGGGCTAACTGGGCCCTTAATAGGGGCTGAATTAGGTCGGTTGAATAGCCCATTTAGCACCTAAAGTCATGGCCAGCGGTGGCACCGCCTAGGACTCGGTTTCCCACGTGCTTTGGGGGATGGTACCTCTCGAACTCCCAAGGAAGTCTTGTTCTTGACTCTAGGACTTCATTTTGCTTTATGCCTTGATCACTATCATAGTTAATCCTGCACAAATAAAACCTACTTCGATCTAGACAATTATTACAAAGCTTGAATCATGTTGTCCGACATGTCATTGGTTCATCGACGCTTCGTCTGATTCTTCGACGCATCGTCCTCTCTTACGACCTATTGCCCAATCGGCTAGTTGACCTTTACAACTCTGATTCCTTAGCAAAATTTCCGCTCTTCTTGGGCCAATGCTCGAATCCATGGCCTGACGTCTTCTGTCGATAAGTCGATTGATTCTCTGGCTTGACATCCAATCTTCTGACATATTTCTCTTCGGCCCAACATGATTCTTCCTGCTTTAATTGTCTTTCCCTGATTGAAGCTTCCTGCATCACTCAAAACATAGATTAAATCATAAACACTCTCAATTGGTTTCATCATCAAAATATGAGATTCAACAATCTCTCTCTTTTTATGACGACAACCAATCGATGACGGAATTAACCTTAACTCCCCCTATTAATATGTCATATTGATAGAACTCTTGAATTCAAATTGAGTACAAGTCATAGCAATATTTCATCGAATATTTACAACATGTGATCATAAAATCATACATAATCAAAATTTTAATATATTATTCCATGTATGACCATCAACATAACTTCTCCCCCTTTGCCATTAACAAAAAGGAGAAGTGCATTTAGTAAGTTTCAAATCATTGTGTTATAAATAAAATCTCAAGTTTTATCATCATGCAAACAAGTAATTTTCTTTCTTTTCTTTTGAGAAGTGCAATGTTTTGCTTCCTTGGTAAAGCGCAAGGTAGCAAAATTTTACATCATTTTATATGCAAGCTAGCATATTTTTGTATTTTCTTGACTTGTGCAAGTTAGCAAATCTTTCTCTTTTGAGATGTACACACTAGCAATTTTTTCTCCCCCTTTGTCATTGGCAAAAAGAGGGGAATAACAATACAATAGTATAATTCATTTCCCTTTACTACAATATTCAAATCATGACAAGGATAAATAATAAAGATGAAAAATCAAGTCATGAATGTCAAAATAATTTTTTATCATGAATATTTGATCATTGCATGCATCATTATCATAAGTTGAAGTATTACATGCATAATACCAAATCATCATTCATAATTATATTAATATTCTAATCATTATTTCAATCATAAAAAATGAGAGATCAAGTCTAAAATTCGAGAAATCAAGATCATGATCCGAAAAATGTATAAGAAGAATTTATGCATTTGGGAGCTCTAACATGCCTAAGTTTATCATTCAAGCTAGTAAATTTGGTTCTATTGATATGCTAGCTATTTTCTTTCCCCCTTTTATCATTGTAAATAAGAAAGAAGGGAAGAATATAATGGTATAAATGTTCAAGTCATCACAAAAATACAAAGGTGTCATATGAAAATCATGACATGAATGATATTAATATCAAATCATGAATGCCACAAGATATGATTTATTTCAACAAATCTCTTCTTTCTATAAATAGCAAAAAGAAACATAGGAGATCAAATAATATAATATCTTGATTCATGCATAAGAAATCTCAAGTTATAAATCTCGAAAAATCAAGATAAAGCTCATTCAAATTCAAATGGTTAAACCATCAAAATTACTTTTAAGAGATTCAAAATGACATAAACAACTTTATCAATCTCTTAATGAAAAATCGATAAGATAGAGAAAAAATAATTTTCAAGAAAAATAATTTTCTCTTTTTAGTTATTTCAATTTATGAGCATGTCTTTTTCATTTATGCCAAATAAAAACATGCATCAACGTTTAAAACTGAAAATGAACTTTTATTATGGCAAAAATCAATAATCCATAAATCACAAAAATCATCATTCATAATTTTGAAAGAAAAACTCATTAAATATGATCATTATGCATCATTACTTTGAGCATAATACTAAAACATGGTTTCAAGTTTTCAAGATATATCATACATAATTTCAAACTATAAACTCATTAAGCTTGATATCAAACTATTGAATCTCATATTTTGATGATGAAGTCAATTGTCATTTATTATCTAATCCATATGTTGAGATAAGTGTGCAGGATTAACTATGATGAAAGTAAGACATGCAGTAGGAGTTGCGCCGAAGTCCAGACTATGATCACGTTGGGAGATCGAGAGTTCGACGAAAGTCCGAACGGTCGTTAGAGGTTTTGCGGGAACAAATCCGAGAAGTCCAGGAGCTTGCCAAAAGAAGCTCGTCAGAACTCGCCAAGTGGATTGTCACAAGTCGAGGAGTTTGTCGGAAGTCCGTTGGAGCATCGCCGAAGGTTCGTAGGATGTTCACCGGAAGTTCGCTGGAAGCTCGCCGGAAGAAGCGATTGACGCATTGGAGTAAGTTGTAGTAAATGTCTTAAGAAATGTTGTAGTTAGTATGTAGATTAAGTTAGGAATGGGAGGTGATCCCTTTAACTTAATCTGGGGGCAATTGGGCCCTTGATAGACCCAAATTGGGCTGAAAGGATCAACCCATTCGGACCATAATTCCTGCTAGGCGGTGGCACCGCTAGAGTCAGTGGTGGCATCGCCTAGGAGAGGGTCTCCCAAGAAAGCTAGGCGGTGGCACCGCCTGGGCTCAGTCTCCGAGCGAGACTGGGCGGTGCAACCGCCCTTGACAAGCGGTGGAACCGTCTGAGCTCGGTCTCCGAGCTCTGCCAGGTGATGCAACCACCCCTGTCAGGCGGTGGCACCACCTAGAGGCTCAGTGTCCGAGCTGCCAGGCGGTTGTACCGCCCCAGATAGGAGGTGGTACCCCCAGGACCTCGGAAATCCGGGAGATGATATTTTTGAGCTCCAAATTCAAACCAGTTTGGAGCCTATAAATACCCCTTCCATCCCTAGGTAAAACACATAAGCACAGAGAGCAAAAAAGGAAAGAAACGCTGTAGAAATCAGTTGAGAAATCCCTCCTCTAGCTTAAGTGTTAGAATTCTATTTTAGAGAGGAGAGTGAGTGCTTGTAAGGGTTGCCTCCTAAACTCGGTAAAAGGAGAAGAGAGGTGTAAGAAGGAGGTTGATCTTCGCCTAGTAAAGGAAGATCGTTAGTGGATGCCGGTGGCCTCGACGGAAGAGGAATCAGAGGAGTGGATGTAGGTCACGATTGACCGAACCACTATAAACTCCCGTCTTCTCTGGTTTGCATTTTGTTTCTTGCTATTACCTTACTGCAAACCCCTTCAATAGCTTACTACCTTCAATACATTTACGTATGCTTTCAAGCTAAGTTTCCAAAATCGGTTTTACATCGGAAACAGTTTTTATCGTACGAGAGATTTGACAAAGTTGACGTTTTTATCCACTGCACTAATTCACCCCCCTCTTAGTGCTCTTGATCCTAATAATTGGTATCAGAGCTGGGTTAACTCTCAAACGGATTAAAACCCAAGAGAGATAGCATACGCCAGAAATCAAGAGGGCCACTCTATTACACGTCCACCCATGTTCAATGGGATGGACTACACCAATTGGAAGACCCGAATGAAGATCTTCCTTATTTCAATGGATTTTGAACTTTGGAATCTTGTCGAAAATGGATTTTCGAAGTCTTCTCTTCCAATGATCAATTGAAATGAATTGGAGAAGAAGACTTTTGCTCTTAATGCAAAGGCTATGAATGCCTTATTTTGTGCACTTGATAAAAATGAGTTCAATCGTGTTTCGATTTGTGAAACCGCGTTTGATATTTGGCATACACTCGAAGTGACTCACGAAGGCCCAAGTAGAGTGAAAGAGTTAAAAATCAATCTTTTGATATATTCTTTTGAACTTTTCCGAATAAAACTGAGCGAGACTATTGGCAACATGTACACCCGTTTCACGGATGTCGTCAATGGTCTAAAAGGACTCGACAAATGTTTTTCGGATTTTGAGCTCGAAAATAAGATTCTAAGATCCATTCCTAAGAGTTGGAACCCTAAAGTTACTGCTATTCAAGAGGCTAAAGATTTAAACAACTTCCCTCTTAAAGAACTAATCGGGTCATTAATGACATATGAAATGACTTGCAAGGCTCATGAAGAGCAAGAAGACATCCTTCCAAAGAACAGAAAGGATATGACACTTAGAACTTTAGATGACCACTTGAGAGAAAACTCAAGTGATGAGGACTATGACGATGACTTGGCACTTCTAACAAGAAAATTCAAAAAATTCATTAAGAGAAACAAGTTTAAAAGTGTCACAAAAAATAAACTTGAACCCAAAAAAGACCAAGTTATTTGCTACGAATGCAAAAAGCCGGGACACTACAAAAGTGATTGTCTCCAAGCCAAGAAGAGAACATCAAAGAAGAAGGCGCTCAAAGCTGTCACGCCCCCTCAAATATATCCATGATATTTAAAAATTTCATCACAAACCAATTCAGGATCCAAACTAACATTTGAGGACACTGAAAAACATTCTATCAAATTCACATCTATAAAGCCTATGCAGTTTATAATCATATATCACATCACTCGATAATTCATATTTATAGCAACCCAAGCTAGCTTGACAAACATGAACAACATTTATAAATCCACAAGCTAAATAAATTATACAATCAGAACTTTAACTATTCACCACAAGTTCATATCATTATAAACTAGACTTAACATTCCGAAATTCCAAATAAGAGAGAACTTCTAACACTTTTACACAGTATATCCATTTCGATTCATCGACAACATTTAATTACATACAAAATATGCTTATACAACAATAACATAATAACCAACAAGACTTGCCCATAATTCTGAATAGCTATCCACTGCCTCAGCCCAATTCAAACATCTCAAAGAGTGATAAGCTGACCTGAAAGATTTTATATAACAACGGAGTGAGCTAAAAACAGCTCAGCAAGTGACAAAGCATATTCAGAACAAAAAGAATGCTTTCAAACAAGGTATCATAATGCAAGACAGAATACAAGAATTTTCAAGATACCATATCATTAGATACAAAATCATATGTGTCATGTCATTCAAAACCTATTTGGTTCATAACAAATGGAGCATAGAGTAATTGGAGCATATCAATAGCGTATGAAATGTTCCGGAGCATATCAATAGCGTATGAAACATTTAGGAGCATAACAATAGCAAATGAAATATTTCGGAGTATATCAAAGGCGTATGAAATGTTTCGGAGCATATCAATGACAAATGAAACATTTCGGAACATATCAATGGTATGTGAAGCATTTTGAAGTATATCAATGGCATAGGAAACATTTTGGAGCATATCAATAACGAATGAAACATTTCGGAGCTTATCAACGACGTATGAAATGTTTCAGAGCATATCAATGACAAATGAGAGATTTCGAAACATATTAATGGTATATGGACCATTTCGAAGTATATCAAAAAACAAATATGAAATAGAAGCTCAGACGTCGTACCCTAGCATAGTACATATGAGGTTTAACTCAGTGGTGGCTCCACACTGTGATGAGTTCTCGACTCCAATCACAGGTAGCCCTTTCCTACTCGAGCCCTCTCACCCTGCCTAATGCTAGGTCGGCTCTGAATTTCATATCAAACAGATAGATGGTGAAGTGGGATTCCAAACATAATATGGTCCATCCATTTCTGAATGACCACCAAACATAATCTAGAGCATCGCAGGCTCTAAGCACATACCTTTTACCATTTCTAGCAAAGGTCCAAATAATCCCACAAACACCAGAGTACAAAAGGGTATTGTGAACAATAAATTGGGACATATCGGAAGCACATGCGGAACAACGAAATGTACATGTGCCTTTATGAGTCAATACGAAACAAACATGAAGTTTACATAACAGATTTAGATATCTAAATACATGTAGGACAAGAGCATACAAGAATTCAAAGCAGTAATATAAAGCTCAAATGAATAAGAAAGCTAAAGGATATCAATTTCCAAAGGAATGAAACCAGAATATACGAAATCGACCAAAGTTCGATTTCTGGCATAATTCAAGAGGCACATTGAACAAATGATTCAAACTATCAATCGTGCTCCAATTTACTCAGAAATATATCATTGGAAAGATATTTCAATCTACATTCACATAAAATAAGTTTCATATGAATTGAAATGTCCAACAGAGAGTTACAAATAATTTGGTAAACAAGGGTCGGAGAACAAAATCTCTGTTTGGCAGAATTCATAAGGTCAGATTCAATAGATAATTGGACAGGTATTTGGACTCCAAATCTTTCAATCCATATATCAAAAGAAAGATCTACGAGTCTAGTTTCCAATGAAATCAATTTTGAACAAATCGAAGTTTCCAACAAAGACTTATAGGCAGCTCGGTATCAAAAGATCAGAATTTCAGAAGTTGCACAAATTCGAATCGTTACGTCTAAACAGGAGATATATCAAATGCAAGACTAGAATAATTCAAAGTTCCTCATATTCAAAGCAAATGTAGAGTTAAAATTACAGTGAGGAAAAATCAGGACATTTGCAATAGGAAAGATTAGAAAGCTTACAATAGGAAGGATCGGAACACTTGCAATAGAAAGGATAAGAATACTTGTACGAGGAAGATCATAATACTTGCAATAAGAAAAATTAGAACAATTACAGGAGAAACGATCGGAAAACTTGCCTTTCAAAGATTTTGATCCGATGATTCAAAGAAGGTGTCAACCCAAATCCTTTTACTTTTCCTCCACAACTGCAGCTCATGCAGAACATAGGTATTGTAGCCATTGCCGTTATCACTACCACAGTCGTAGCCACGACCGCAGCTGCTGTCACAACCGCAGCCCCTCTACTGTACTTCTTCCTTCCTCCCTTCTCTCGTTCCTATTTTTTTCTTTCCCAACTGCTGCCGCACCGCAGCCGTAACCTCTTCTTCTTTCACTGCTCTGTTTCCTCTCCTTCTCTTCCAGCTGCAGCTGCCACTGTCGCAGCTGCCTCCCCTTATCCTCTTCCTCTCTTCTTCCCTTTTCCTTTCTCTTCTTCTTCCTTTCCTTCTCTTCTTTCCCAGCTGCACTGCTGCAGTCGCAGCCTCAGCCACGGCCGCAGCCTCTTCTTCCTCCCCTGCTCGTCTTCCTCTCCTTCTTCTCTTCCAACTGCAGCTGCCATCGTCGCAGCCGCAGCCCCTTCTTCCCCTTCTCTTCTTCCTCTCCTTCCCTTCTTCCTTCCTCTTCCTCCTTCCCTGCCACAGCTGCAGCTGCCACAGCCGCAACCGCAGCTACTTCTTTCCCTTCTCCTCTTCCTTCTCCTTCCTTTCTTCTTCTTCTCTTCTTCTCCTTCCTCCCTGCAGGAAACAGAGGTGCCGCCTCTTCATCCGCTTCTACTTCTTCTCTTCCTCTTCTTCTTCTTCTCCTTCTTCTCCTTCTTCTTCTCCTCTTCTTCCCTTCTCCTACCCGACGCCCCACACCTTCTCACTGCAGCCCATGCCGCAGCCATCCTTCTTTTTTTACTTTTTCTCTTCTTCTTTTTCCTCTTCTTCTTCTTCTCCTCCCCAACGCCCCCACACCTCGTCTCCTCTGTTTCCGCCTGCAGGAAACAGAGGTGCTGCAGCCCTAGCTGCTGCCACCTCTCGCTCCTCTCCCACTTCCCTCTCTTTTTCTTCTTCTTCTATTCTTCTCTTCTCCCTCTTCTTCCTCCTCTATTCTTTTCCCTCTTCTTATTCTTTTCTTCTCTTCTCCCTCTACTTCTCTTCTTCTTCTCCCCACGCCCCACCGCTCCTCTCTCTGTTTCGGAAACAGAGAGCGTGGGAAGCGGTGGGATAAAACCGAAATTTTCGGTTTTCTTTATTTTTTTTTTTTACAACTTAACAGTTTAGTCCTTAAAATTTCTATATTTACATATAGGTCCTCCAATTTATATATAATATCCTTATTAATAAAATTTCAAAAGTGAGGAATATTACAAAAACAACGTGGGATGACTCGAGCGCGTCCGAAGAAGAGGAGTCCAACACCGAGCAAGTTGCTCATTTCGCCTTAATGGCCATCGGAGAAGAGGCAACAAATTTAATTGATGCAGATTTATCATTTGATGAATTATTAAATGCCTTCCATGACTTATTTGATGAATGTAAAATAATTAGTAGAAAATATAAATTGCTGAAAAATAAGCATAATAGTCTTGTTAGCAATTTTGATAAATTAAAAACTAAATATCATGATAGTTTAGCTCGATGTGAAAAATACCATGATCTAAAAACTCTCCAAAAGGAAAACTTGCTACTTAAGGACACCTTGAAGAAATTCGAGGTTGGTAGCAAGTCTTTGAACATGATCCTTGCAAACAAGGGTCACATTCCCAAAAAAAATGGAATCGGATTTGTGAGAAGTCCTCACCAAAATCCAACCACCTTCATAAAAGGCCCCATCTTACATGTTTGACACCAAAGCAAATGCAACTTTTGTTGCAAATATGGACACAAAACGCATCAGTGTCCATTCACGAAAATTAGTCCGAACAAATTAATTTGGGTTCTTAATGGAATCATAATAAACTTTATGCAACATGATAAACAATGTAGATCAGTTTTTGAGGCACCCAAAAGCAAATTGGTACCTAAAAATTATCCTTTCTTGTAGAGACATATACCATCACAAGCTAGGAGCAAGAGATGGTACCTTGATAGTGGATGCTCAAGGCATATAACCGGAGATCCATCTCAATTCTCTAAGCTCACTAGCATAGACGAAGGCTATGTCACATTCGGAGACAACAACAAGGGTAAAATCATTGGCAAAGGAACCATATGTAACAAATCCAACTTTTTATTGAAGATGTTTTGTTAGTTGATGGTTTAAAACATAACCTCTTGAGCATTAGTCAATTATGTGATAAAGGATATATCGTCAAATTCGAATCTAATGCTTGCATCATTGAAAAACCACACAAAAACACATCTATGATTGCATTAAAACAGAATAACGTATACACCATTGACATCAATGATCTTTGCAATGAAATGTATTGCTCGGTTTTGAATGAGGATGCTTGGCTTTGGTATAGGAGATTAGGTCATGCTAGCATGAAACTAATCACTCAAATATCATCCAAAGAACTTGTACGAGGAATTCCTCATTTCAAGTTCATCAAAGATAATGTGTGTGATGCTTGTCAATTAGGAAAACAAAATAAGGGTAGTTTCAAATCTAAGAATCAAATAAGCACCTCTAGGCCCTTATAATTAATCCATATGGACTTGTTCAGACCAATCTCTACATCAAGCCTCGGAGGTAGCAAATACGTTTTCGTTATTGTAGATGACTATAGTAGATACACATGGACTTATTTCTTGATACACAAAAATGAATGCTTTAGATATTTCACCATGTTTTGTAAACTTGTTCAAAATGAAAAGGATTTATGATTTTATCAATTCGAAGTGATCACGGTGGTGAATTTCAAAACCGTGATTTCTAAGAATTTTATGAATCTAATGGATACAACCACAACTTCTCTACTCCGAGAAATTCTCAACAAAATGGAGTAGTAGAAAGAAAGAATAGAAATTTACAAGAAATGGCAAGAACCATGTTAAATGAACATAGCCTACCAAAATACTTTTGGGCTGAAGCCGTAAACACTACATGCCATATTTTGAATAGAGTTATAGTAAGACCATTTCTCACCAAAACTCCCTATGAGTTGTGGAATAATAAAAAACCTAATGTTTCATATTTTAAAGTTTTTGGGTGTAAGTGTTTTATCTTGAATGAAAAAGATGCCTTAGGAAAATTTGATGTTAAATCCGACGAAGGAATTTTTCTTGGTTATTCTTCGGTTTCTAAAGCTTTTCGTATCTTCAATAAAAGAACTTTAATTATAGAAGAATCTATTCATGTTGTTTTCAATGAGATTTTCGAAATCAAGAAAAATGATTTTGATGATGATGTTAATTTCGATTCATTGAATTTAAATGAAACCCCTTCTCCAACTAGCAACTTGGATGCATCCACTTCCGAAACACCCTTACCCAAGGACTGGAAGTATGTAGATGCTCATCCTAAGGAGCTAATCCTAGGAGACACATCGAAGGGGGTTCAAACACGTTCTTCTCTTAAAAATTTTTGTGTCAACACCGCCTTTCTCTCCTAAATTGAACCTAAATGTATTGACGAAGCTATGAAAGATAATTCATGGATTATCACAATGCAAGATGAGTTAAATCAATTTGAGAAAAATGAGGTGTGGAAGCTTGTTCCTAGGCCAAATGACCATTTAGTTATTGGTACTAAATGGGTCTTTAGAAACAAGCAAGATGAATCTGGTATCGTGGTTATAAACAAGGCTAGATTAGTGGCCAAAGGTTTCAACTAAGAAGAAGGTATCGATTACGAAGAAACCTTCACTCCTATGGCTAGATTAGAAGCCATAAGGATGCTCCTTGCCTATGCTAGTAATAATAATTTTAAGTTGTTTCAAATGGATGTTAAAATCGCTTTTCTTAATGGCTTTATTTATGAAGAAGTTTATGTTGAACAACCTTCCGGATTTGAAAATAATAGCCTCCCTAATCATATATTTAAATTAACTAAAGCTCTCTATGGTTTAAAACAAGCCCCAAGGGCTTGGTATGATAGACTTCGTACTTTTCTTATTGAAAATAATTTCATAAAAGGCAAGGTCGATACTATATTATTTATCAAAAATTTTAAAAATAATTTTCTCATTGTTTAGATTTATGTTGATGATATTATCTTCGGTTCTACGAATGAATCTCTTTGTGAATCTTTTGCTGAAATCATGAGTCTCGAATTTGAAATGAGTTTAATGGGAGAATTAACCTTTTTCTTTGGCTTACAAATTAAGCAACTAAGCAATGACATCTTTATTAGTCAAACTAAATATGCCTTAGATCTGCTAAAAATATTTAATATGAATAGCTCAAAAGTTATTAACACTCCTATGAGCACCTCCACTAAGTTAGAAGTTGATGAAAGTGAAGAAAACTTCGATAAAAAACTTATAGGGGTATGATAGGAAGTTTACTTTACCTCATTGCAACTAGACCTGATATCATGTTCAGTGTAGGACTTTGTGCTAGGTTTCAATCGAACCCTAAGATATCTCATTTTAAAGCGGTTAAAAGAATACTTAGATATCTTAAAGGTACCACAAATCTAGGATTATGGTATCTAAAATTCAAGAATTTTGAGTTAATTGCGTATGCTGATGCGGATTTTGCTGGGTGTAGATTAGATAGAAAAAACACATCAGGATCATGTCAATTTTTGGGACATTCCCTTGTTTCTTGGTCATCTAAGAAACAAAACTTGGTTGTACTATCAACGACCGAAGCTGAGTATATTGCAGCTAGTGCATACTGTGCACAAGTTGTATAGATGAAAAACACCTTAAAAGATTATAAAGTCCATCTTAAAAACATTCCTATTAAATGTGATAACACAAGTGTAATATGTTTAACAAAGAATCTCATTCAACACTCAAGAACAAAACATATTGATATTAGACATCACTTTATACGAGATCATGTCACTAATCATGATGTAATCATAGAGTTCATTGATATTAAGCATCAACTAGTTGATATTTTTACAAAACCTCCAAGCGAAGAACAATTTGATTTCATTAGAAGAGAATTAGGAATGTTAATGTGTCCGAATGCATAAACTTGTTAAAATCATTTTTCGGACTTTATTGATTGAATGATCAAATCACTTGATTACCATTATATGCCTAAAATTACATGTTGGAAATTATGGTTTGTGGATACAAAAATTTCTATAACAATGAGCATGTTTTGTCTTTATGATTGTATTTGAAAATGTATAGTATAGTCTTGTCCGAATGCATGAAAGTGTTAATTTCATTTTCGGATTCTCTTAACTAGTGGTATCCTAACAATCAGATTTTTTCGATACATTATCCTTTTCCGAACTTAATAAGCATATGTTATATCGAGTTTGATTCTCATCATTGATTTTTGACATATGGAATCAACTAGCAAAAACATCTCCCATACACTTATCATGTGAAAATTTTTTGTTTAAGAAATGGATTTGATAAACTTATTCCTGCTTGTAAATTCCTTCTTGAAATATGTATGTTAGTGTTTTTACTTGCAAGGATTTGTTTCACATACATATCTTGATCCTTGTCAAAATGGAGTATGATTTAATCTCTCATCGATTTTAACTTCATTCAAAGTAAACTCACAAATAGCCTTCCTCCTTTATGCAAAAAGATAATAACAAATAAAAAGAAAAAAGTATTGAAAGCTATCTCCATGTCATGTTTTCCTTGAGATATTTGCATAATTAGTATCCTATCACTCACTGTTGGAAAATGACATGAACCTAGTTATGGCATGAATAAATACCGCACTTATGCTTAAAATTTGCTTATATCATTCTCCTTTTTGTTGATGATAAAGGGGGAGAGATATATGAATTGATGATAGGAGTATTGATGCTATGATTATGCCATGCTTACATCATAAAAAATATATGAATTGATGATAACTATGATTGCCATATTTGTATTATGCCATGTTTGCATCATAATTTTATGTGTTGATATCTTATCACGTGATGAAATGGTATGATTGCTAAACACTTGAAATGTTTGCTTTACGTTAAGAAATCAATTTTGAAGATGCAATGATGTAATGAAAATATCAAGAGATTTGTGTTAACGTAAACAATTTTTATTGTACGAGAGATTTGACGAAGTTGACGTTTTTATCCACTGCACTAATTTACCCCCCCCCGTCTTAGTGCTCTTGATCCTAACACAAACCTCTTGATATTTTTATTACATCATTGCATCTTCAAAATTGATTTCATCAAATATAAAGTATTTTCAAAATGTATTTTTCTTTTTAAGTGAATCTAACTTTTCATGCTTAGTGCTAGGAATTAACATGCATTTGTCATGCTCAAATTTTAAATTTTTTTTTTCAAAATCACTTAGAAAGAGAAGCATGATATATATTTTTTAATTTTTATTTGCTTACTAACTAATTTAAAAATAATTCATGAAAAATTATTAAGTAATTTCAAAATAAAGTAAATGAGTTTCGTTTGAGTTGTTTACCTCATTGTCGAGAGTCACCAAGGCAAAGTTTATCGTTTCGTCATCATCAGTTTGCTCCTCTTCTTCGGATGCACTCGTTTCATCCCAAGTCACTTTGAGTGCTCTCTTCTTCTTTGACAACTTCTTTTTAAGTTTATTTTTATTTTTTAATTCTTATTTAATAAACTTTTTAAGTTTTATAGTGAGAAGTTCAAGTTCATCGTCACTTGAACTTTCGCTCGAGTGGTCTTCATTTGTTCTAAGTGTCAAATCCTTTATATTCTTTGGAATATTATTTTCACATTTGTTTTATGCCACATTGGTCATTTCATAGGTCATCAAAGATCCGATAAGTTCTTCGATCAAAAAAGTATTCAAATCCTTGACCTCTTATATGGCCGTTACTTTAGAGTCTCAATTTTTAGAAAGAGATCGTAAAGCTTTATTAACAAGTTCAAAATTTGAAAAATATTTACGAAATGCTTTTAGACTATTGACGACATCCGTAAAACGGTTGTATATGTCTCCAATAGTCTCGCTTGCCTTTATACGAAATAATTCAAAATCATATATCAAAAGATTAACTTTAGAATCTTTAACCCTACTTGTGCATTCGTGTGTGATTTCAAGAGTGTAACAAATATCGAATGTCGTTTCGCAAGTAGAAACCCGATTGAATTCATTTTTATCTGAGGCGCAAAATAGAGCATTCATAGCTCTAGCATTTAAAGAAAAAGTCTTCTTCTTTAAATCATTCCAATAGTTCATTAGAAGAGAAAGCTTTGAAAGCCATTTTCGATAATATTCCATAAATTCAAATATAAAGAAAGCAAGAAAACTTTCATTCGAGTTTTCCAATATGTGTAGTCTGTCCTATTGAACATGAGAGAATGAATGAAAGAGTGACCCTCTTGAAAGCCCAAAAGAGCTATTTCTCTTATGTGTTAAATCAAATGAGAAAAACCAGGCTCTGATACCAATAGTTAGGAATAAGTCGGCACTAAGAGGGGGGGTGAATTAGTGCAGTGGTAAAATCACGTCGGTTTGAAAATATTTCATATGATAAAACCCATTTCATAAAGATGCTTAAATTGAAAGCATATGGAAGAGTGTAGCAAGTGATAAGAAGGCAGTTTGTAGTTGAAATAAATTACTCAAAAGAAATGCAAACCAGATTTTTATAGTGGTTCGGTAGTCATGACATACATCCACTCCACCGATTCCTCTTCCGTCGAGGCCATCGGTATCCACTATCTGTCTTCCTTCAATGGGTGATGACCAACTACCCTTTTACACCCCTCTTCTCCTTTTCACAGGTTTAGGAGAAAACCTTTACAAGCACACACTCCTCCCTAAACAGAATTCTAAACTTAGAACTTAGATGAGGGGATTTCTCAAGTGATTACTACAGTATTTTCTCACTTTTAAATTCTCTATGCTTGTGTATGTTAACCAGGGATGAGAGGGGATATTTATAGGCCTCAAGTTAATTCAAACTTGGAGCCTAAAAAGGTCTCATCCTAGGTTTCTTGGGTCCTGGTGGTACCACCACCTGCAGCACTAACACTGGGCGGTACCACCGCTCAGTCTAGTGGTACCACCGCCTGGGAGACTGTGTCTGGGTGGTACCACTACCCAGACTGGCTATACCATCTCCTGACACTAACATTAGGTGGTACCACTGCCCAGTCTGACAGTACCACCGCTTGACATAGTCTCGGAGATTGTGCCATGACGGTGTCGCCTGTTAGCTCACTATTTGGGCCTCTCACTTGGCCCAACATAGTCCATACATGGGCCCAATTGGCTCCTAATTGGGTTGGCCCAATTCCAATCTCAATTATGTGCTAACTATGAAATTTAAGGCATACACTAAGTAAATCTGGTCCGGTTAGTCTAGGTTTCTTCCGGTGAGCTTCTAGCGATCTTTCAACAAACTTCCGATAATCTCTCTGCAATGTTCCAGCGGACTCTCGACAAGCTCCTGGACTTTATGACGATCTTTTTGGCAAGTTTTGATGAGCTTCTTCAGTAAGCTCTTGGACTTCTCAATCAATTCCGGTAGAACTTCCGATGAACGTCCGGACTTCCGATGAACTCTCGAACGAAGTCTCATTCTTGACTCCAGAACTTCATTTTACTTTATGCCTTAATCACTATCATAGTTAATCCTACATAAATAAAACCTACTTCGATCTAGACAATTATTTCAAAGCTTGAATCATGTTGTCCGACATGTTATTGGTTCATCGACACTTCATCCGATTTTTCGGCACATCGTCCTCTCTTGTGGCATATTGCCCAATCGGCCAATTGACCTCGTAACTGCGATTTCCTTGGTGCAATTTTCGCTCTTCTTGGCCCAATGCCCGAATCCATGGCTCGAAGCCTTCTATCGATACGTCGACCGATTTTCTGACTCGACGTCCAATCTTTTGACATGTTTCTCTCTGGCCCAACATGATTCTTCTTGCTCTAATTGTCTCTCCCTGATCAAAGCTTCCTGCGTCACTCAAAATGTAGATTAAATCATAAACACTCTCAATTGGTTTCATCATCAAAATCCGAGATTTAATAGGAGGTGTTGCCTCAAAGGGACCAGTAGGAGGAGATTTATATTCCCTAAATATTGGTGTTTCAGCTTCTGGATCAGGTGGGAGGGGGTCAGTCCTTCTAGTTAATCTAGTCCAAGTCCCATTTCTGACTATACATCTTAATCTTCTTAGCAGGTTTCTATTTATGATGTTGAACCTATCTAGTTTCAAGATTTCTTCATCAGATGGAATGATTATGTCATATGCATGGATTAGTCTAGTGATCAAGCCACCATATGGAAGCATCATGTCATTTTTTGATAGTTCAATCATGTTTTGTTGTATTAGGTAACTAAAATAATTATCATGTCCCTTCATAATCCAATACATCGTTCCTAATTCTATTTAGCTAACTTCATCATGATGATACTATTGAATCTCGGATTTTGATGATGAAACTAATTGATAGTGTTTATGATTTGATCTATATTTTGAGTGACGCTGGAAGCTTCGATCAAGGAGAGATAATTAAAGCATGAATAATCATGTTGGGCTAGAGAGAAACGCGTTAGAAGATTGGATGTTGAGTCGAAGGATTGGTCAACATATCGATAGAAGGCCTCGGGCCATGGGATCGAGCATCGGGCTAAGAAGAACAAAAATTACGCTAAGGAAATCGAAGTTGCAGAGGTCAACTAGCCGATTGGGCAATAAGCCGTAAGAGAGGATGATGCATCGAAGAATCAGACGAGGTATCGATGAACCAATGACATACCAGACAATATTTGATTAGCTTAGTAATAATTATGTAAATCGAAGTAGGCTTTAAGTATGCAGGGTTATCTATGATAGTGATCAAGGCATAAAGCAAAATGTAGTCCTGGAGTCAAGAATAAGATTTCGTTGGGAGTTCGAGAGTTCCTCGGAAGTCCGGATGTACGCCGGAAGTCCGGATGTTAGTTGGAAGTCCGGATGTTCATAAAAAGTTTTGCTAGAATTAACCGAGAAGTCCAGGAGCTTGTCAAAGAAGCTCATCGGAACTCGTCAAAAAGATCGTCGTGAAGTCCAGGAGCTTGTTGAGAGTCCTTTGGAACATTACCGAGAGATCGACGGAAGTTCACCGGAAGCTCACCGGAAGAAACCTAGACTTATTGACTTATTTAGCTTAGTAAATATCTTAAAATTTATAATTAGCACATAATTGGGTTGGAATTGGGCCAACTCAATTAGGGGTCAATTGGGTCCAAGTTTGGATTGTGTTGGGCCAAGTGCAAGGCCATACTAGTGTCCCAACATGTGACACCATCATAGCATAGTCTTCGAGACTGTGTCAGGCAGTGGTAACGCCAGACTGGGTAGTGGTACCACCTAATGGTAGTGTCAGATGGTGGTACCACCCAAACATAGTCTTCTAGTTGATGATACCGTCCATTGATAGTGCTGTAGGCGATGGTATCACCCAACACAAGCGGTGGTACCGCTAGGACCCGGGAAACCCAAGATGAGATCTTTTAAGGCTCTAAGTTTGAATCCACTTGAGGCATATAAATACCTCTCTCATCCCTCATTAATATACACAAGCACAAAGAATTTAAAAGTGAGAAAACACTATAGTAATTACTTGAGAGATTCCCTCCTCTAAAGTTCTAAGTTTAGAATTCTATATAGGGAGGAGTGAGTGCTTGTAAAAGGTTGTTTCCTAAATTTGTGAAAAGGAGAAGAGGGGTGTAAGAAGATGGTTGGTCTTTGCCTATTAAAGGAAAACCATTAGTGGATACCGGTGACCTCGACGGAAGAGGAATCATGAGTGGATATAGGTCATGACGATCAAAACACTATAAATTCTGGTGTGTTCTTTCCTTACTACAAATTCTCTTTATTGCATTCAACTTTACTACATTACAAACTACCCAACCTTTTATTCTCTACTTATTCAAAGTGAAATAAACGAATTGAGTTAAAACCGATTTTTATCGTACGAAGGCTGCACTAATTTAACCCCCCCCCCCCTCCTTCTCCTCCTCCTCCTCTTAGTACCGACTCGTTCCTAATAGATATTATTTTATGAGTATAATACTTATCAAGATATGATGAAGTAATTTGGTGTTGAAAGGTAGTAAGTATTCATAGCTTTTTGGAAGGATAGACAAGTTTGAATTACCAAAAATTGTACCTAAGGCATTAGAATAAGTAGTCCCAATTGAATCTTCCTCCCATTGTCCTCTAAAGTAATAACCTCTCCTTTTATCAGCAATTCCTATGAGGTTACAAATTACACTATCTGTAATGGGTATATAATGTCCTAAGAGATAAGTGGAGACCCTATCGTGTTCATCCACATGCAAGTTGTTGTAAAACAACCTAATAAGTCTAGGATAGATAGGTTCACTTATTTGAAGGATTGGAAGGATATCTAGGTTAGCAAACTATTGAATTGGTTCTAAATTGCTTAATTCCTCTAAATCTACGTATTTTCCCTTATGAACATTTCTAGACTCTATGGTTGGAAATTTAAGGGCATGTTGAGGAGAATCAAAGAGTAGGGAGTCATAGGTTTCATCTAATATCCTCTTCCCTTTATCCCTTAAGGATCTTCTAGAAGTCATGGAGACTACATTTATTAAGAACAAATGAGAGGCATGAACAAGTAATGCAAAGAAGGAAACAATTTGGTTTAGGGATTACCTTAGTAGTTTAACTTTCTTGTGATCACCAAAAAAGGGGGGTTTGAGATTGATCCTTGATTTTACAGAGGAGTAGGATTCTTTTGAGTTCCTAGAGGGAGATAAAAAGAAATTAGGGATTTGAGGCTGTTTGGAGAGGTGTAGAGTGAGTTGGGGTTGGTTCTACTGTCGGCCCTAACTTGTGTTCTTATAGTACAGGGTTGCGGGCGGTGCCATCACCTACAACCAGTGAGCACTGGCGGTGCTACCACTAGCTGGGCGATGCCACCACCTACAGGCAGTGAGCACTTACTACATTGTGGTGTGGTGCAAATTTGTGTGGTGCCGACATTGTGTGGTTCCAACGCTCAAGATCTTTATCATTATGTAGTGCATACACTTATTTACACAAACATCATATAATATTTTTGAAGTTTTACTTTCATAAGAGGAGAAAATTTGTTTGAAAAAATTCATATGGCTCATATCATAAATCCATGATTCAAATCTTATCTCAAGTGAAGAAATAATAGTGAATGATCTCAAAAAATAGAACTCAACTAAGAAAATCTGGAGAAAAATTTAAAGAGGAACTCATGTATCAGAAAAATTTAGCATACCTAATTCTCTTATTATAAAATCAAATTGTTCCTCAATCAAGGGTTTTGTAAAAAAATGGCTAATTGATGTTTTGTATCAATAAATTCTAGAGATATGTCATGGTTATTAACATGATCTTGTATAAAGTGATGCCTAATATCAATATAGTTAGTTCGAGAGTGTTGAATATGATTTTTTGTTAAGCATATTACACTAGTGTTATCACACTTTATAGGTATATTTTTCGGATGAATTTCATAATCCTCTAAAGTGTTTTTCATCCATATAACTTGAGCACAATATGCACTTGTTGCTATATACTCGGCTTTGGTTATAGATAATGCAACTGAGTTTTGTTTCTTGGAAGACCAAGAGATAAGTGCGTATCCTAAAAAATGACATATTTCGAATATATATTTTCTATCTATTTGGTAGCCAGCAAAATCGACATCGGCATAACCAAGCAATTCAAAATTTTTGGATTTTGGATACCATAATCCTAGTTTAGGAGTTCCTTTTAGGTATCTAAAAATCCTTTTAATAGCTTTTAAGTGAAATTGCTTAGGATTAGATTGAAACCTAGCACAAAATCCTATGCTAAACATGATGTCCGATCTAGTTGTGGTGAGGTATAGTAAGCTACCTATCATACCCCTATAAGCTTTCTCCACTTTCATCAATGTCTAACTTAGTGGAGGTAATCATATGAGTATTGATAGTCTTTGAACTATCCATATTAAATCATTTTAACAAGTTTAATACATATTTTATTTAACTAATAAAAATACCATCACTAAGTTGTCTGATTTATAAGCCTAAAAAGAAAGTTAGTTCACCTATTAAACTCATTTCAAATTCTAGGCTCATACTCTTGGCAAAAGATTCGCATAAAGATTCATTTTTATAACAAAAAATAATATCATCAACATAAATTTAAATAATAAGAAAGTTATTTTTAAACTTTTTAATAAATAATATAGTATCGACCTTGTCTTTAGAGAAATTATTTTGGATAAAAAAGGAACTAAGTCTCTCGTACCAAGCCCTTGGGGCTTGTTTTAATCGATAGAGAACTTTAGTCAATTTAAACACATGATTTGAAAAATTAACATTCTCAAATCCGAGAGGTCGTTTAACATAAACTTCTTTAGAAATAAAGTCATTAAGAAAAGTACTTTTGACATCCATTTGAAATAACTTAAAATTATTACTACTAGCATAGGCAAGGAGCATCCTTATGGCTACTAATCGTGCCACAAGAGCGAATGTTTCTTCATAATTGATATATTCTTCTTGGTTGAAACCCTTGGCCACTAATCTAGTTTTGTTTCTAACCACGATACCAAATGCATCTTGGTTGTTTCTAAAGACCCATTTAGTACCGATAACTAAATGGTCACTAGGTCTCGGAACAAGCTCCCACACCTCATTTCTTTCAAATTGATTCAACTCTTCTTGTATTGCGATAACACATGAATCATCTTTCAAGGCCTCGTTAATGCACTTAGATTCAATTTGAGAAAGAAAAACGACATTGACATAAAAATTTTTAAGAGAAGAACGAGTTTGAACCCGTTTTGATGAGTCTCCTATAATTAGCTCCTTAGGATGAGCATCTATATACTTCCATTCCTTGGGTAAGGAAGTTTTGGAAGAAGATGTATCCAAGTTGCTAGTTGGTGGAGAGAGTTCATTTAAATTCAAAGCATCAAAATTAAGATCATCATCAAACTCATGTTTCTTAGATTCAAAAACTTCATTAAAGACAACATGAATAAACTCTTCTATAACTAAAGTTCTTTTGTTAAAGATATGAAAGACTTTAGAAATAGAAGAATAGCCAAGAAAAATCCCTTCATCAGATTTTGCATCAAACTTTCCTAATGTATCTTTTTCATTCAAGATAAAACATTTACAACCGAAAACTTCAAAGTATGAAATATTGGGTTTTTTGTTATCCCATAATTCATAAGGAGTTTTGAAAAGTAATGATCTTACTAGAACCCTATTCATGATATAGCATGCCATATTAATGGCTTCGACCCGAAAATATTTGGGTAGGCTATGTTCATTCAACATGGTTCTTGTCATTTTTTGTAAATTTCTATTTTTTCTTTCTATTACTCCATTTTGTTGAGGATTTCTCAGAGTAGAGAAATTATGATTGTATCCATTAGATTCACAAAAATTTTAGAAATCACGATTTTGAAATTCGCCACCGTGATCACTCCGAATTGATAAAATCATAAAGCCATTTTCATTTTGAACAAGTTTACAAAACTTAGAAAAATACCTAAAGTAATCACTTTTGTGTGTCAAAAAGTATGTCCAAGTGTATCTACTATAATCATCCACAATGACAAAGGCGTATTTGCTACCTCCTAGGCTTGATGTATCAATTAGTCCAAACAAATCCATATGGATCAATTGTAATGATCTAGAGGTGCTTATTTGATTCTTTGGTTTGAAACTACATTTTATCTGTTTTCCTAGTTGACATGCTTCACACACATTATCTTTAACAAACTTAATGTTAGGAATTCCTCTTACAAGTTCTTTAGATAAGATTTGAGAGATTAGTCTTATACTATCATGATCTAATCTCCTATGCCAAAGCCAACAATCGTCATTTAAAACTGAAAAACATATTTCATTACAAAGACCATCAATATCAATACTGTATATATTATTTTATTTTAGGGCAATCATAGATGTGTTTTTATGTGGTTTTTCAATAATGCAAGCATTGGATTCAAATCTAATGATGTATCCTTTATCACATAATTGACTAATGCTCAAAAAATTATGCTTTAAGCCATCAACCAACAATATATCTTCAATCAAAATGTTGGATTTGTTACCTATGGTTCCTTTGCCAATGATTTTATCCTTGTTGTTGTCTCCGAAGGTGACATACCCTTCGTCTAGGTTAGTGAACTTAGAGAATTGAGATGAATCTCTGATCATGTGCCTTAAGTATCCACTATTAAGGTACCATATCTTGCTCCTAGCTTATGATAGTAAACATTTCTACAAAAAAAGGTGATTTTTAGGTACCTATTTGACTTTCGGTGCCTTAAAAATCGATTGACTTAACTTATCATTTTGCATGGAGTTCTTTATAGTTCCTTTAGGAACCCAAATCAATTTGTGTGGAATACATCTCTTAAACGGACATTGATAGGCAACATGTCGAAATTTACACCAAAAGTTGCATTTGTTTCAAGGTGAAACATGGCCTATAACAAAGATGGTTGAATTTTTATGAGTGTTACTCACGAAGCCGATTCCATCTCTTCTATAAACATGATTCTTACTTGCAAGAATCATGTTTAAGGATTTGCTACCTATTTTAAAATTTCTAAGGTTTCATGTAGTTGTAAATTCTCCTTTTTAAGTGTTTCTAATTCATCACATTTTGTGTAAGGAGCTAATCTATCATCATGCTCAATTTTTAATCTATCAAAATCACTAACAAGAGAAGCATGCTCCTTTTTTAATAATTTATATTTTTTATTAACTAATTTATATTCATCAAATAAATCATGAAAAGAACTTAGTAATTCATCAAAAGATAAATTTACATCTAATAAACTGTTCATCTCATCTCCGATAGCCATTAGTGCATAGTGAGCAACTTGCTCTATGTTGGTTGGCTCCTCTTCTTCGGATGCACTTGAGTCATCCATTTTGCTTTAAGAGCCTTCTTCTTCTTTGGTTGCTTCTTCTTTGCTTGGAGACATTCGCTTTTGAAATATCCCGACTTCTTGCATTCATAGTATATAACTTGTTCTTTATTGAGTTCAATTTTATTTTTAGTATCATTTTTAAATTTATTTCTTTTTATAAATTTTTTAAACTTTCTTATCAAGAGTGCCAAGTGATCATCATAGTCCTTATCACTTGAATTTTCTTTCAAGTGGTATTCATGAGTTCTTAGTGTCATATCCTTCCTATTCTTTAGAAGATTGTTCTCAAGCTCTTCATGAGCATTGCAAGTTATCTCATAGGTTATTAGTGATCCGATAAGTTCTTCGAGAAGAAAATTATTTAAATCCTTGACCTCTTAAATGACCGTTACTTTAAGGTCTCAACTCTTTGGAAAGGATCTCAAGATTTTATTAACAAATTCAAGGTTCAAAAAATATTTGCCAAGAGCTTTTAAACTATTGACAACATCTATAAAATGGGTGTACATGTCGACAATAGTTTCGCTTGGCTTCATCCGAAACAATTCATAAGTATGAACTAAAAGATTTATCTTCGACTCTTTTACTCTACTAGTGCCTTCGTAAGTGAATTCGAGTGTATGCCAAATATCAAAAGTCATTTCACAAAAAGACACTCGATTGAACTCGTTTTTATCTAAAGCACAAAACAAGACATTCATAGCCTTGGCATTTAAAGCAAAAGTCTTCTTCTCCAACTCATTCCAATTGTTTATTGGAAGAGAAGACTTTTGAAATTCATTTTCCATAAGGTTCCATAACTTAAAATCTATTGAGATTAGAAAGATCCTCATTCTAGTTTTCCAATATATGTAATCCATCCCATTGAACATGGGTGGACGTGTAATTGAATGACCTTCTTGATTGCCGGCAAAAGTGATCTCTCTTGGGTTTTAAACCAAATCGAGAGTAACCAAGCTCTAATACAAATTATTAGGATCGAGTTGACACTAGGGGGGGGGGGGAATTAATGTAGCAGATAAAAGCTTGAAAGCATGTTTGTTCGTAAGGGTAATGAAAGCCAAGTAAGGAGGAAGTAAAGCAATTGCAAAGTAAGTAAATGATAATAATAGAAATACAAACCAGAATTTATAGTGGTTTGATCATAGTGACCTACATCTACTTCCAATTCCTCCTTCGTCGAGGTCATCAATATCTACTAATTGTCTTCCTTTAATAGGCGAAGATCAACCACCTCTTTACAATGCTTTCTCCTTTTCATGGGTTTAGGAGATAACCCTTACAAGCCTCATATCTCTCTTGAATGATCATAATACTAGAAAGGGAGGAGGAGGTCTCTTGCACTTTTACAACACTTTTAACACCCTAAGAACTCAAGATTTTGTTCACACTTTCATGCTCTTTCATACAAAAAAAGGTGGGGTATTTATAGGCCCCAATGACTTTAGAATTGAAGCAAAAAAATGTCACATCCTCAGATTTCGAGGTACTGGCGGTACCACTGCCATTATTGGCTGGCACTACGCCTTATAGACTGACACTGGATGATACCACCGCATGACAACATTAACTGCTGGTGGTACCACCATCTAGAGTACTTGGGATACCAAGTCCCAAGCGGTGCCAATATTGGCCATGACTTCAGATACTGAATGGGCTATTCAACCAGTCCAATTCAGCCCTGTTAAGGGCTCAATTGGCCCCTAATTGAATTAGTGGGATTACCTCCCAATCCTAACTTAACTAATGTACTAACTATGATTAAGGTAAGCAATCTATGTCTGGTATATGGTATGTCGAGTTTTCTCTCGGTGATCCTCCGGTGACCTTCTTGACGAGTTTTCCGATGAGCTTCCGGTGAACTCCAACAAACTCTCAGCGAACTCTCGACAAACTCTCGGCGAACTTCCGACGAACTCTCGGCGAGCTTCCGACAAACTCTTGGCAAGCTTCTAGCAAACTCTTGGAATATCGTCCGAATCTTTGACTCCGACCCATCATTTACTTTATGCCTTACCGCTATCGTAGTTAATCCTTCACACTTATCTCAACACATCGATTATATCAAATAATTTACCAATTGATTTCATCATCAAAATATGAGATTCAACAAAGGTGTCATTTGAGATAGAATCTCAGGGTCCTTGAGGAACTAGGTGAACTCTGTACTCAAGTGCTCACCTTCTCAATCTGATCGAAGAGTCTTGATACTCTTTCCAGTCTTATTATCCACTTCATTCTTATACTCTTTGAATTTCTCAAAGGCTTCAGATTTATACTTCAACACATGTTCATACCTTGAGAAATCATTAATAAAAGTAATAAAGTAGGAGTAACCACTTATGACATGAGTTGACATGGGTCAACATACATCACTATGTATGAGTTCCAATAGCTCAGTAGCTCTCTCCAGTTCTACTAAATGGAAAGTTGGTTAGTTTTCCATGAAGGCAAGGCTTGCAAGTTGCATATGACTCATAGTCGAATAGTTCTAAATATTCATTATTTGGTAACTTTTGAATCCTTTCCTCATGGATGTGATCTAGCCTACATTGCCATAGGTATGCACTATTCACCTCATCTCATTTCTTCTTAGACACACTTACATTCATGATATGTGGAGCAGTGTCTAGGATAAACAAACTATTATGCAATGTTCCTATTATGATGATCTCATCATCTAATAATATTGAACAATCATTGTTCTCAAAAACTAATTTATATCCACTAAATATCAAACATGAAATGGAAATAACGTTTTTGATAATAGAAGGAATAAAGTAGCATACATTCAATGCAATAATAGCTCCAGTAAGCAGATGTAGGGTGATCTTGCCAACAACTACTACAGTAACTTTTGCTTCATTGCCCATTTTGAGGTCCATCTCGTCTTTCTCCAATCTCCTAGGTTTTGCTAGAACCTACAACGAATTACAAATATGATAAGCACTACTGATATCCAATACCCATGTGTTATCACAAGAGTTTAACAAATGGAGATTGATCGTGAATGTACCTGAAGCTTCTCCAAGCTTCTATTTTGCCCTCTCTATAAGGTACTCTTTGCAGTTCCTCTTCTAGTGCCCATCTTTGTCGTAGTGGAAGTACTGGCCTTTGTTTTTTATCGGGTCCTTCTCAGTAACCTTTGCTTTATCCGGTCTACCCTTGACCTTGCCCTTCTTAAGGGACATTTCTACCTTCCTTTTCTTTCTAGTCTCACTAGTATAGAAAACTGGCTTCTCTTTCTTGATAGTGCTCTTTGCCTCCCTCAATATATTGAGGAGTTCAGGGAGAGTCACCTCAAGCTTGTTCATATTAAAATTTATTATGAACTGTGAAAATGAATCTAGTAGGGACTGAAACACAAGATCCATATGCAAGTTATCCTTTAGGACCATTCCTAGACTTATGAGTTTTCCTATTCACTCAATCATCTTTAGGACATGGTTCTGAATCGGTGTCTCCTTAGTCATCATAGCCTGGAAGAGGCTCTTGGATATCTCATATCGCTGAGTCCTTTACTGTTCCTCAAATAGTTTGTGGACATGTAGGAGAATGGATATGACATCCATCTTTTCATTTTATCTCTATAACTCAGGAGTCATGGAGCCCAACATGTAACATTAAGCAAGAGTGGAATCATCTATGTACTTCACATAGTGAGCAATCTCATCCTCACTTACCCCTTTCTCGAGCGTAGGTATCACTGTATCAAGGACATATATGATTTTATCTACCGTAAGAACAAAGTTACAAAGCCAATCTGTATAATTCGGATCAATGAGACAATTGATATCAAATATGTCAAGGGATTTGAAAGTGATATTTTTTGAAAATAAAGATGCAGCAAAAATAAATAATATGCAGATTTTATAAAAAATAAATAATCAAGATATGGACTTCTATCTTAATTTACTCCCACTATTTTCTCATGGAACATATAACTCCCTCCGATATGTGAAGCGGAGACCCTCGGCGGATCTCTAGTGGGGATCGCGATTCAATCGGCATCTTAACGTAATCTTGAGGGACTCGACCAATCAAACTAAGCCTATAAAGGTAGGCAACTCTTGCCGATCATAACTCCCTATAATTCTTATCCTATTCGGCCTTTGAACCACCATGTATTAGGAACGAGTCAATATTAAGAGAGGGGGGGGGAGATGAATTAGTGCAGCAGATAAAATCACCAGTTTGAAAAATTCTTCATTCAATAAAACCAATTTCGGAAAGATAACTTCAAATCTCGTTTGTAAGCGTAGTGAAAGTAGTAAGTAGGTAAGGCAGTTTGTAGTAAAGATAAATTGCAAGAATGGAAATGCAAACTGAGTTTTATAGTGGTTCGGTCATCATGACCAACATCCACTCCGCCGATTCCTCTTCCATTGAGACCACCGGCATCGACCAACGATCTTCCTTCAATGGGTGAAAATCAACTACTCTTACAACTCGATTCTCTTTTTGATAGGCTCAGGAGAGAACCTTTATAACCCCCCTTCACTCCTCTCTTAAACAAGCCTAGCACTTAGAGTTTAAGAGGAGTTCACACAAAATTACAACGGTGTTTTCTTTTCTTTTTGCTCTCAATTGTGTGTAAGTTAACCAGGGATGAGAGGGGTATTTATAGGCTTTAAGTGGATCCAAACTTAAAGCCTAAAAGTGTCTCATCCCGGGTTTCTCGGGTCCTAGTGCTACCACCGCTTGTGTTGAGCGATACCACCTCCTTACACCTTGTCATTGGGTGGTACCACCACCTAATCTATCGGTACCACTACCTGACAATCTCTCAGAGACTATGTCTGGGTGGTATCACTACCTGACACAGTCTCGAATATTGTGCCACGATGGTTCCACCTGTTGGGTCACTATTTGGGCCTTCCACTTGGCCCAACACAGTCCAAACTTAGGCCCAATTGACCCATAATTGAGTTGGCCCAATTCCAACCTAATTATGTGCTAACTATGAATTTTAAGACATACACTAAGCTAAATAAGTTCAGTAAGTCTAGGTTTCTTCCGGTGAGCTTCCTACGAACTTCCGATGATCTCTCGGCAATGTTCTAACGGACTCTCGGCAAGCTCCTAGACTTCATGATGATCTTCTTGGAGAGTTACGATGAACTTCTTTGGTAAGCTCCTAGACTTCTCGGTTAATTCCGGTAGAACATCCAATGAATGGCCGGACTTCCGATAAACTCTCGAACTCCTAACGAAATCTCATTCGTGACTCCGGGACTTCATTTTGCTTGATGCCTTGATCGCTATTGTAGTTAATCCTATGCACTTAAAACCTACTTCAATCTAGATAATTATTACAAGGCTTAAATCAAATGTTGTCTGGCATGTCATTGGTTCATCGATGATTCGTCCGATTCTTCGGCGCATCGTCCTCTCTTGCGACCTATTACCCAATCAGTCAATTGACCTCCGTAACTCCAATTTTCTTAGCATAATTTTTGCTTTTCTTGGCCTGATGCCTGAACCCATGGCCGGAAGCTTTCTGCCGATACGTCGATTGATCCTCTGGCTCGATGTCTAATCTTCTAACATATTCCATTTCGGCCCAACATGATTCTGTTAGGATCGAGAGCACTAAAAGGGGGGGGGGGGGGGTGAATTAGTGCAGCGGAAATCTTTCAGCGATTAAAAAATGAAAGCTGCGTTCGTCCGATAAAAACGATTTCGATGTAAAAGCCGATTCACAGTTTGTATCTAAGTGTAGTTTACGCAGTTTCCGTCTAAATGCAGTTTGCGTCTAAATGCAGATTGCGTCTAAGCGCAGTTTGTATTTAAGCGCAGTTTGCGTCTAAGCGCAGTTTGCGTCTAAACACAGTTTGCGTCTAAACATAGTTTGCGTCTAAGCGCAGTTTGCATCTAAACACAGTTTGCGTCTAAACACAGTTTGCGTCTAAGCGCAGTTTGCGTCTAACCACAGTTTGCGTCTAAACACAGTTTGCGTCTAAACACAGTTTGCGTCTAAACACAGTTTGCGTTTAAGCGCAGTTTGCGTTTGAGCAGTTTGCGTCTAAACGCAGTTTTACGTCTAAGTGCAGTTTTACGTCTAAGTGCAATTTTACGTCTAAACGCAGTTTTGCGTCTAAACGCAATTTTACGTCTAAACGTAGTTTTACGTCTAAACGCAGTTTTGCGTCTAAACGCAGTTTTACGTCTAAACGTAGTTTTACGTCTAAACGCAGTTTTGCACTTTGAAAAGCGTTTTATGAATACGCAAAAAGAAATTTGCAGTTATAAATGGAATCAAAACGTAAGCGTAAACTGTAGTGTAAAGATCGTACGAAAACACCGATTTACGTCTGAATGCAGATTCGGAAAGATCAGAACTTAGAGACTCGTTCGTAAACGCGCAGAGGGCAGTAGCAATGTAGGAGGTTTGCAGTAATGATAAAGTGCTCAAAGTAAAAGCAAACCAGAGATTTAGAGTGGTTCGGTCAGTCTTGACCTACTCCACTTTTGGCTTCCTCCTCCGACGAGGTCACCGACGTCAACTAGCTGCCTTCCTTCAATGGGCGAAGGCCAACTGCCCTTTTACAGTTTCACTCCTTTTGACGGGCTTAGGAGACAACCCTTACAGATCCTTTCTCTTCTCTCTTTACAACTCAAGACTTGAAGAACAGAAAGAGGAGAACTTTTGGACTTTACACAAATTTGAGCTCTTAGAATCACAGAAAAGATCAAGAATTCGGTATAGATCTGTGTCTTTTCAGTGCTGAATGGGTGGGGTATTTATAGGCCCCAACCCAGTTCAAATTTGGAGCTCAAAAACGATCAAATCCCGAATTCCGGGATCGGGGCGATTGCACCCTCATTTGGAGAGGTTGCACCACGGCAGAGTTTCGAGATCGAGCCCTGGCGGTTGCACCTCTCTGGGGGGTGGGTGGTTGCACCGCTTGAGTCTGGCTCGGAGATCGAGCCCCAGGCGGTGCCACCCTCGGCGAGGCGGTTGCACCTCTCGCTCGAGCTCAAGACCGAGCTCGGCGGTACTACCTCTCTGTCGGGGAGGTTGCATCGCCCGCCTAGCTCGAAGATCGAGCTCTGGGCGGTTGCACCTCTGGCTGGGCGGTTGCACCGCCGGTCTCGTTGGAGACATAGCCAAGGCGGTTGCACCGCGCTGGTGCAATCGATCGATCCGAATGGTTAGCTCCATTGCCCGATTTCAATCTTTTCAGGGGCCCAATTGCCCCAAGATTAAGCTAATGGGATCACCTCCCATTTTCCAACTTAATCAACGTGCTAACTACGATTAAATCTAAGACAATTTCTGCAGCTTTGCTCCGATGCGTCAATCGCTTCTTCCGGCGAGTTTCCGACGAACTTCCGTCGATCATCCGATGAAACCTCGGTGATTCTTCTGCGGACTTCCGGCAAACTCCTGGACTTTGCGACGATCCACTTGGCGAGTTCCGACGAGCTTCGCTTGGCAAGCTTCTGGACTTCTCGGATCTGTTCTCGCAGAACCTCCGACGACCCTTTGAACTTCCGTCGAACTCTCGAACTCCCAACGTGATCATGATCTTGACTCCGGCGCAACTCCTGCTGCTTGTCTAACTTTCATCGTAGTTAATCCTGCACACTTATCTCAACACATAGATTATACAACAAATGACAATTGACTTCATCATCAAAATCCGAGATTCAACAATCTCCCCCTTTTTGATGATGACAATCAATTGATAATGGAGTTATCCTTAACTCTCCCTATCTATATGCCATAGTTGAGATAAGTCAACCTTGAATTCAAGACCTAAGAATTCAAGTGACGTATTGATAAGTTAGATCAGTTAAACTTATCAATACTCCCATCATGATACCCATCATGATGTATCTCTTCAAGAATGATGTCAAGGCTTGACATACATCATCAAGTTTGTATGATTGTGTTTGTAGCTATTTATCATGTAATCATATAAAGCTGTGAAGGACTATTACATGATGCACACATTTGAGATTTTCTAGCAAGTTTGCATTTACTTCATAAGATAGGATATCAACTCAAGACATAATGCAAACTATAGCACATGTTCATATATCTCTTGGTGATGCAAGGATGGCATAACCATAACATTGTTTATAGCATAAATCAAGTATTTGCAACTATGACATAGACATGATTATGGCAGTTGTTTATCAATTCATATGTTTCTCCCCCTTTGTCATCAACAAAAAGCATGATAGCATTATTAAAAAACATGGTATATGTGATTCCAGCAGATTATCACGCACATAGAGGAAGGCATGACACATATAATACTTTGAATATCTCTTTTCCTTGTTATGGTTCGTTGCTTGAAGGAGGAAAGTCATTTTTCAAAAAGTTTTCATAAGAGTGTACAGGAAAATCCCATTTTTAGCATTCAAACCGAAAAATGAACTTCTTATATGCATTCGGATATGAGTAAGCTACTGATTTAAAAAAAAAACATTTGTCACATAATTTCCAACATGTTATTTGATCAAGTGATGCCAAGGCATGTAATAGTAATAACGTCCGAAAAATAATTTTAACTAGTTTAAGTATTCGGACACATCAACATTCCTAATTCTCTTCTTATGAAATCAAATTGTTCTTCACTTAGGGGTTTTGTAAAGATATCAGCTAGTTGATGTTTCGTATCAATGAATTCTATTATTACATCATGATTCGTAACATGATCTCGTATAAAGTGATGTCTAATATCAATATGTTTTGTTCTTGAATGTTGTATAGGGTTTTTTGTTAGGCATATTGCACTTGTGTTATCACATTTAATGGGAATATTTTTAAGATGAACTTTATAATCTTCTAAGGTATTTTTCATCCAAACAACTTGTGCACAGCATGCACTTGCTGCAATATATTCAGCTTCGGTTGTTGATAGTGCAACCGAGCTTTGTTTCTTGGATGACCAGGAAACAAGGGCATGTCCTAAGAATTGACATGTTCCTGATGTGCTTTTTCTATCTAATCTACAGCCAGCGAAGTCCGCATCAGCATAAACAGTTAACTCAAGCTCCTCTGATTTTGGGTACCATAATCCTAGATTTATGGTACCATTAAGATATCTGAGTATTCTTTTAACTGCTTTGAGATGAGATATCTTAGGGTTTGATTGAAATCTAGCACAAAGTCCTACACTAAACATTATGTCTGGTCTAGTTGCAGTGAGGTAAAGTAAACTTCCTATCATACCCCTATAGGTTTTTTGATCGAAGCTTTCTCCATTTTCATCAATTTCTAACTTAGTGGAGGTGCTCATAGGAGTGTTAATAGCTTTTGAGTTATTCATATTGAACTTCTTTAGCAAACTCATAGCATATTTGGTTTGACTAATAAAGATGCCATTGCTTAGTTGTTTGATTTGTAGACCTAAGAAGAATATTAATTCTCCCATTAGACTCATTTCGAATTCACGACTCATAATTTTCGCAAAGGATTCACAAAGAGATTCATTCGTAGAACCAAAGATAATATCATCAACATAAATTTGAACAATGAGAAAATTATTTTCAAAGTTCTTGATGAATAATGTAGTATCAACCTTGCCTTTTATGAAATTATTTTCAATAAGAAAAGAACTAAGTCTCTCATACCAAGCCCTTGGAGCTTGTTTTAAACCATAGAGCGCTTTAGTTAATCTAAACACATGATTAGGGGAGACTATTATTTTCAAATCCAGGAGGTTGTTCAACATAGACTTCTTCGGAAATAAAGCCATTAAGAAAAAGCTTTTAACATCCATTTGAAACAACTTAAAATTATTCTTTGCTAGCGTGAGGCAAGGAGCATCCTTATGGCTTCCAATCGAGCCACAGGAGCGAAGGTTTCTTAAATGTCGATACCTTCTTCTTGGTTGAAACCTTTGGCCACTAATCTAGCCTTGTTTCTAACCACGATACCATTTTCATTTGTTTGTTTTCTCAAGACCCATTTAGTACCAATAACTAAATGGTCATTTGGCCTAGGAACAAGCTTCCACACTTCATTTCTCTCAAATTGATTTAATTCATCTTGTATTGCGATAATCCATGAATCATCTTTCATGGCTTCATCAATGCATTTAGGTTCAATTTGGGAGAGAAAGGCGGCATTTGCACAAAAGGTTTTAAGAGAAGATCGTGTTTGAACCCCCTTTGATGCGTCTCCTAAGATTAGCTCCTTAGGATGAGCATCTACATACTTCCAAACCTTGGGTAAGGAAATCTGAGAAGTGGATGCATCCAAGTTGCTAGTTGGAGACGGGGTTTCGTTTAAATTCAAAGAATCAAAATTAACATCATCGTCAAGATCATTTTTTGTGATTTCAGAAATCTCATTGAAAACAACATGAATGGATTCTTCAATAGTTAGAGTTCTTTTGTTAAAGATACGAAAGGCTTTAGAAACTGTAGAATAACCAAGAAAGATTCCTTCATCGGATTTAGCATCGAATTTTCCTAAGTTATCTTTTTCATTCAAGATAAAACACTTACACCCAAAGACTTTAAAATATGAAACGTTGGGTTTTTTATTGTTCCATAACTCATAGGGAGTTTTGGTTAGTAGAGGTCTCACTAGAACTCTATTTAAGATGTAGCATGCAGTATTTCTGGCTTTCGCCCAAAAAAATATTTGGGTAGGTTGTATTCATTCAACATGGTTCTTGCCATTTCTTGTAAATTTCGATTTTTCTTTCTACAACTCCATTTTGTTGAGGGTTTCTAGGAGTAGAGAAATTATGGTTGTAGCCATTGAGTTCACAAAATTCCTGGAAATCATGGTTTTGAAATTCACCACCATGATCACTTCTAATTGACGAAATCATAGAACCTTTCTCATTCTGAACGAGTTTGCAAAACTTGGTAAAAGATCTAAGGCATTCACTTTTCTGTTTTAAGAAGCAAGTCCATGTGTATCTGCTATAGTCATCCACGATGACGAAAGCGTATTTGCTACCGCCTAGGCTTGATGTGGAGATGGGTCCGAACAAGTCCATATGGATCAATTGTAAGGGCCTAGAGGTGCTTATTTGATTTTTAGATTTGAAGCTACTCTTAATTTGTTTACCTAATTGGCAGGCATCACATACATTATCTTTGATGAACTTGATATGAGGAATTCCTCTTACAAGTTCTTTTGATGATATTTGAGTGATTAGCTTCATGCTAGCATGACCTAATCTTCTGTGCCATATCCAAGCATTTTCATTTAAAGCAGAAAAACATGTTTCATTACATAAATCATTGATGTCAATAGTGTATACGTTATTTTGTTTTAATGCAATCATAGATATGTTTTTGTGTGGTTTTTCAATGATGCAAGCATTAGATTCAAATCTGATAATATATCCTTTATCACACAATTGACTAATGCTCAGGAGGTTATGTTTTAGACCATCAACTAGCAAAACATCTTCAATAGAAAAGTTGGATTTGTTACCTATGGTTCCTTTGCCAATGATTTTACCCTTGTTGTTGTCTCCGAAGGTGACATATCCTTCGTCTATGCTAGTGAGCTTAGAGAATTGGGATGGATCTCCGGTCATATGTCTTGAGCATCCACTATCAAGGTACCATCTCTTGCTCCTAGCTTGCGATGGTTTAGTTTTCTACAAGAAAGGATGATGTTTAGGTACCCATTTGCTTTTGGGTTCCTCACAAATAGATCTACATTTTCTATCATGTTGCATAGAATTTGTCATGGTTCCCTTAGGAACCCAAATCAATTTGTTTGGACTAAGTTTCCTGAATGGACAATAATGCGTCCTGTGTCCGAACTTGCAACAAAAGTTGCATTTGCTTTGATGTCTAACATGTAAGATGGGGCCTTTTTTTGAAGGTAGTTGGATTTTTGGTGAGGACTCTTCACAAATCCAATCCCACTTTTTTTTTTGGGAACATGACCTTTGTTTGTAAGGATCATGTTTAATGACTTGCTACCAACCTCGAATTTCTTCAAGGTGTCCTTAAGTAGCAGTTTTTTTCTTTTGAAAAGTTTCTAGATCATGACATTTGATACATGAATTTAAACTATCATGATATTCAATTTTTAACTTATTAAAATCACAAGTAAGACTATCATGCTCCTTTTTTTAGCAATTTGTATTTTCTATTGATAGTCTTGCATTCATCAAATAAGTCATGGAAGGCATTTAATAATTCATCGAAAGATAAATCAGCATCTAATAAGTTCGTTACCTCCTCTCCGATGGCCATTAAGGCGTAATGAGCAACTTGCTCGGTGTTGGACTCCTCTTCTTCAGATGCGCTCGAGTCATCCCATGTTGCTTGAAGAGCCTTCTTCTTTGATGTTCTTCTTTTGACCTGGGGACAATCACTCTTGTAGTGTCCTGGCTTTTTACATTCATAGCAGATCACTTGGTCCTTCTTGGGTTCAAGTTTATTTTTCGCATCATTCTTAAACTTGTTTCTTTTGAAGAATTTCTTAAACTTTCTTGTTAAAAGTGCCAAGTCATCATCACAGTCCTCATCACTTGAGTTTTCTCTCAAGTGGCATTCAGAAGTTTTAAGTGCCATATCCTTCCTGTTCTTTGGAAGGATGTCTTCTTGCTCTTCATGAGCTTTGCAAGTCATCTCATAGGTCATTAATGACCCGATTAGTTCTTCAAGAGGGAAGTTGCGCAGATCTTTTGCCTCTTGAATAGCAGTGACTTTAGGATCCCAACTTTTAGGAAGGGATCTTAGTATCTTATTTACGAGTTCAAAATCCGAAAAACTTTTTCCGAGTCCTTTTAGACCGTTGACGACATCCGTGAAACGGGTAAACATGTCGCCAATGGTTTCACTCGGTTTCATTCGGAAAAGTTCAAAAGAATGCAACAATAGATTGATTTTTGACTCTTTCACTCTACTTGTGCCCTCGTGGGTCACTTCAAGTGTGTGCCAAATATCAAATGCAGTTTCGCAAGTTGAAACACGATTAAACTCGTTTTTATCAAGTGCGCAAAATAAGGCATTCATAGCCTTTGCATTAAGAGCGAAAGCCTTCTTTTCCAATTCATTCCAATCGATCATTGGAAGAGAAGACTTTGAAAATCCGTTTTCAACAAGGTTCCACAGTTCAAAATCCATAGAAATAAGAAAAATCCTCATTCGGGTCTTCCAGTAGGTGTAGTCCGTTCCACTGAACATGGGTGGACGTGTAATAGAATGCCCCTCTTGGTTTCCGGCGTATGCCATCTCTCTTGGGTTTTAATCCGTTAGAGAGTTAACCTTGCTCTAATACCAATTGTTAGGATCGAGAGCACTAAGAGGGGGGGGTGAATTAGTGCAGCGGAAATCTTTCAGTGATTAAAAAACGAAAGCTGCGTTCGTCCGATAAAAACGATTTCGATGTAAAAGCCGATTCACAGTTTGTATCTAAGTGTAGTTTACGCAGTTTGTGTCTAAATGCAGTTTGCGTCTAAATGCAGATTGCGTCTAAGCGCAGTTTGTATTTAAGCGCAGTTTGCGTCTAAGCGCAGTTTGCGTCTAAACACAGTTTGCGTCTAAGCGCAGTTTGCGTCTAAATACAGTTTGTGTCTAAACACAGTTTGCGTCTAACCACAGTTTGCGTCTAAACACAGTTTGCGTCTAAACACAGTTTGCGTCTAAACACAGTTTGCGTTTAAGCGTAGTTTATGTTTGAGTGCAGTTTGCATCTAAACACAGTTTTACGTCTAAGTGCAGTTTTACGTCTAAGTGCAGTTTTACGTCTAAACGCAGTTTTGCGTCTAAACGTAGTTTTACGTCTAAACGCAGTTTTACGTCTAAACGCAGTTTTGCGTCTAAACGCAGTTTTACGTCTAAACGCAGTTTTGCACTTTGAAAAGCGTTTTATGAATACGCAGAAAGCAATTTGCAGTTATAAATGGAATCAAAACGTAAGCGTAAACTACAGTGTAAAGATCGTACGAAAACACCGATTTACGCCCTGAATGCAGATTCGGAAAGATCAGAACTTAGAGACTCGTTCGTAAATGCTTGAGAGGGCAGTAGCAATGTAGGAGGTTTGCAGTAATGATAAAGTGCTCAAAGTAAAAGCAAACCAGAGATTTAGAGTGGTTCGGTCAGTCTTGACCTACTCCACTTTTGGCTTCCTCCCCCGACGAGGTCACCGACGTCAACTAGCTGCCTTCCTTGAATGGGCTAAGGCCAACTGCCCTTTACAGTTTCACTCCTTTTGACGGGCTCAGAGACAACCCCGACATATCCTTTCTCTCCTCTCTTTACAACTCAAGACTTGAAGAACAGAAAAGAGGAGAACTTTTGGACTTTACACAAATTTGAGCTCTTAGAATCACATAAAAGATCAAGAATTCGTGTAGATCTGTGTCTTTTCAGTGCTGAATGGGTGGGGTATTTATAGGCCCCAACCCAGTTCAAATTTGGAGCTCAAAACGATCAAATCCCGAATTCCGGGATCGGTGCACCACCTCTCGACTGGAGAGGTTGCACCGCCGGTAGAGCTTCGAGAGCCCGAGCCCAGGCGGTTGCACCTCTGTCTGGCGGTTGCACCGCCTCGAGTGCGCTCGGAGATCGAGCCCCAGGCGGTGCCACCTCCTCGATCGAGGCGGTTGCACCTCTCGCCCGAGCTTCGAAGACCGAGCTCAGGCGGTGCTACCTTCTCTCTGTCGGGGAGGTTGCACCGCCCAGCCTATCTCAAGATCGAGCTCGGGCGGTTGCACCTCTGGTGGGGCGGTTGCACCGCCCAGTCTCACTGGGAGACATAGCCCAGGCGGTTGCACCTCCTGGCCTAGGCGGTTGCACCGCCTGGTGCAATCAGGGTCCGAATGGTTAGCTCCATTCTGCCCGATTTCAATCTTTTCAGGGGCCCAATTGCCCCAAGATTAAGCTAATGGGATCACCTCCCATTTTCCAACTTAATCAACGTGCTAACTACGATTAAATCTAAGACAATTTCTGCAGCTTTGCTCCGATGCGTCAATCGCTTCTTCCGGCGAGTTTCCGACGAACTTCCGTCGATCATCCGATGAACCCTCGGTGATTCTTCTGCGGACTTCCGGCAAACTCTTGGACTTTGCGACGATCCACTTGGTGAGTTCCGACGAGCTTCGCTTGGCAAGCTTCTGGACTTCTCGGATCTATTCTCGCAGAACCTCCGACGACCGTCCGAACTTCCGTCGAACTCTCGAACTCCCAACGTGATCATGATCTTGACTCCGACGCAACTCCTGCTGCTTGTCTAACTTTCATCGTAGTTAATCCTGTACACTTATCTCAACACATAGATTAGACAACAAATGACAATTGACTTCATCATCAAAATCCGAGATTCAACAGATTCTTCTTGCCTTAATTATCTCTCTCTGATCAAAGCTTCCTCTGTCACTCAAAACACATATCAAATAAGCACTATCAATTGGTTTTATCATCAAAATCGAAGATTTAACAGTCTTCCACTTGTTTGATGATGACAACTAATTGATGATAGAGTTAGCCTTAACTCCCCCTATAAATATGTCATATTGATAGAACCTTGAATTCAAGTTGAATTTAAATCGAAGCAATATTTCATCATGAATATGTGCAACATAAAATCATACATAATCGAATTTTCAATATATCATTCCATAAATGATCATCAACAGAACTTCTCCCCCTTTGTCATCAACAAAAAAGGATAAGTGCATCTAGCAAGTTTTAGAGATATGCAAGTTTTGTAACATACAAGCTAGCAAAATTTTTTATCACTTTACAACATGCTTAATCACCAAATCATCATTAATTTTAAATATGTGCAAGATTGTAAATTTTACAAGTTTGTACTTTTGCTTCTTAAGATAGGTAAGCTAGCATTTTTTTGTGATGTTCAAGATAGCAATTTCTTTCTTCTCTTTTAAGAAATGCAATTTTTACTTCCTTTGTAATGTTCAAGCTAGCAATTCTAACAAGTTTTACATCATGGAAGCTAACAAATTTTTACATCATTTCAGAAAATGTAAGCTAGCAATATTTGAGATGTTCAAGAAAGCAACTTTTGCTTCTCTTTTGAGATAAGTAAGCTAGCATGTTTTTGCATCTTCTTGAATTATGCAAGTTTGCAAATCTTTCTCTTTTGAGATGTGCACACTAGCAATTCTTTCTCCCCCTTTGTCATTGGCAAAAAGAAGGGAAGAATACAATATTATAATTCTTTTTTCCTTTACAATAATTTTGAAATTATGACAAAGGTAAAGTATCAATATTATTTTTGCATCATTATAGTTTCAAATTAAAACATGCATAATTTCGAAACCTTACATTTTCATCCTTACTTCATGCATGATACAAATAAATCAATCATCACTATAGGCATATCATACATAATACTAAAGCATTCATGATACCAAACATTAAATCAACATTTTTAAGCATTTATCATTTCATGATTGTTGGTACCAAACATTCATCATTTATTTTCTCCCCCTTTATTATCAACAAAAAGGAGAGTCATTCAACAATGCAAGTGTTTGAAAGCTTGTCAAGTAAGTTTTACACCAATTTATCCAAACTAGCAAAAATGAGAAGTTAAGCAAAATCTTTGCATGAAAAATGAGAAGCTAGCATTTTTGCTTAAGAACTTTTTGGTTCTTCTTAGCAAGTTTCTTTCTTCCTTTGTCATGAAAAGATAATAAGAAGAGAAAGAAGAGTAAGGAAGAAATTCATTCTAAAAAAAATTCAAGAACCAAATTCATGAAAAGATTTAAACCAAGTCAAATCCATAATAAATGAGTTTTATTGAATCAAGCTTCTATTTTAGCAAAGAGAAAGGATTCATTAAAAGGATCAAGATGCCCATGCAAAATCAAATCCATATTTTTGCAAATGATCATCACATACTAAAAATCCATGAATAAAAAATTCTTCTTTTGTAAGAAGAGTGAGGAAAAACACAGGGAAATTATCATTAAATGAAGGATCAAAAATTCATGAATAAAACTTCATAAATCAAATCCCTTTTCTTGTAAATAGAAGGAATAAGGATTCAAAATAATTAATTAAGTCATTAATCCAAAGATCCATGAATCAAAGCTCTTCTTTTATAAATAAAAAGATGATCTCGATTTAAAAAGAAAATTCTAAGTTACGAAGAACCGAGAAATATAAAAAAGTAATTCATACATTTAGCATGCCTAATTCTCTTCTAATGAAATCAAATCGTTCCTCATTAAATTTCAAATTGTCAAATCATCAAAATTACTTTTCAAGAGATTCATTCAAAGTAACATAAATAGATTCATTAATCTCTTTTTGAAAATCGATAATAAGCATGCTCAAATTTTTATGGCAAATAAGAACATGCATCATCGGTTAAGACCCAAAAATAAATTTTATCATCATGACAAAAAATATAACACATTATACATATAACTTCTTTAAACAAGAGATTTGATTTATTATTTTAATTCCAATGACAATACATTTTTCTTTTTATGTGTTTTATTTTATGTGATTGATTTCATATAAATATGCTCAAGTTTTTCATATGAAAACCATCCATCTTGTTGAAAACCATAAAAGCAACTTTCATTATGACAAAGATCAATAAGCCATAAATCACAAAAATCATCATGTATAACTTTAAAATCTCATGCATAGTATAAAATCATCAAGCATGGTATCAAAACTTTAATATTTTCATTACATCTTACATTATTATGTCATTAAAACATCAAGCATGATTTCATATTTAATTTTAAAATTTTGTTCCTTTATCATAAAACATACAATTGACATGATAATTTTTAAAATTACTAGCATGATCCCAAAATTTTTATTTTTATTTTTATTATATCATGTAATTTTCAAAAAAAATTATATATATTTTTTCTAAACTAATTTAAAAATAACTTATGAAATGCATTATGTAATTTCAAAATAATCGAAAGTCGTCAAGGCATAGTTTACCACTTCGCCTTTGTTGATTTGTTCTCCATCTTCGGATGAACTTAATTCGTCATAAGCCACCTTGAGTATTTTCTTCTTCTTTTGTAGCTTCTTCTTTTTTATATTCATTTTTATTCTTTAATCCTTATTTTAAGAATTTTTTAAGCTTTATTATGAGGAGTTCAAGATCATCATCATCATCATCACTTGATTCATCACTCAAGTGGCATTCTATTGTTCGAAGTGCCAAATCCTTCCTCTTCTTTGGAAGATAGTTTTCAAGCTCTTCATGAGCCATTTAAGTCATCTCATAGGTCATTAGTAACCTGATAAGTTCTTTGAGAGAGAAGTCATTTAAATCTTTGACCTCTTGAATGACCGTTACTTTGGGGTCCCAACTCTTTGGAAGGTATCTCAAGATTTTATTAACAAGTTCAAAGTTCGAAAAATATTTGCCAAGAGCTTTTAAGCCATTGACGACATTTGTAAAACGAGTGTACATGTTAACAATAGTTTCACTTGGCTTCATTTGAAATAGTTCAAAATCATGCATAAAAAAATTGACTTTAAACTCTTTAACTCTATTCGTGCCTTCGTGAGTGATTTCGAGTGTGTGCAAAATATCAAAAACTGTTTCACGAATAGACACTCTATTGAATTCATTTTTGTCTAAGGCACAAAATAGAACATTCATAGCTCTAGCATTTTAAAAACAAATTTCTTCACTAAATCATTCCATTTGAGTAGAAGACTTTCGAAAATCGCTTTTGATAATATTCCATAAATTCAAATCCATTGAAAGTAAGAAAACTCTCATTTGAGTTTTTTAATAAATGTAGTCCGTCCCATTGAACATGGGAGGACAAACAATAGAAAAGCCCTCTTGAAAGGCAAAAAGAGCCATTTCTCTTGGGTGTTGAACCAAATAAGAAAAGACGTAGCTCCGATACCAACTGTTAGAAATGAGTTAGCACTGGGGGTGTGAATTAGTGCAACGGAGAAAATCACTAGTTTGAAAAATTCTTCGTTACATAAAACCAATTTTGGAAAGATAACTTAAAATCTCGTTCGTAAGTGTAGTGAAAGCAGTAAGCAGGTAAGGCAGTTTGCAGTAAAGATAAATTACAAGGATGAAAATGTAAACTGAGTTTTATAGTGGTTCGGTCATCGTGACCTACATTCACTCCGTCGTTCCTCTTCCGTCAAGGCCACCGGCATCCACTAACGATCTTCTTCAATAGGTGAAGATCAACTACCCCAACTTGATTCTCTTTTTGATAGGTTCAGGAGAGAACCTTTACAACCCCCCTTCACTCCTCTTTTAAACAAGCCTAACACTTAGAGTTTGAGAGGAGTTCATACAAGATTATAACAATGTTTTCTTTTCTTTTTGCTCTTAGTTGTGTATAAATTAACTAGGGATGAGAGTGGTATTTACAAGCTTCAAGTGGATTCAAACTTGGAGATAACCCTTACAAGCCTCACACCTCTTGAATAATCAAACACTAGAAAGGGAGGATGACTCTTCTCACTTTTACAATAATTTTAATACCCTAACACTTCGATTTTTTCAACACTTTGATTGCACTTTTGTTGCCCTTTCATATAGAAAAGGGTGGGGTATTTATAAGCCATAATGACTTTAGAATTGGAGCCAAAAAGTGTCATATCCTCAGATTTCGGGGTATTGGTGATACCACCGTCATTATTGGACGGTACCACTGCCTAACACTCTGACACTATGTGGTACCACCGCTTAGTCTAGAGGTACCATCACTTGACAGAGGTCTCAGAAATTGAGCTCTAATAACTGCCGGTAGTACCATCGCCAAAAACACTTGGGAGATTGAGTCCCAAGCGGTGCCACCGTCGGCCATGACTTCAGGTGCTGAATAGGCTATTCAACTAGCACAATTCAGCCCTGTTAAGGGCCCAATTGACCCATAACTAAGTTAGTGGGATTACCTCCCAATCTTAACTCAACTTAAAGGTCTAACTATGATAATTAATATATTTAAACAAGCAATCTCTATCCGATATGTCGATTATTCTCTCGATGATCTTTCGACGAACTCTCGACGAGCTCTCGACGAACTCTCAACGAACTTTCGACAAACTTTCAACACATTGTCCGAATCTTCGATATATCATCCGATCTTTAACTCCGACCCAACATTTGCTTTATGCCTTACTATTATTCGTAGTTAATTCTATACACTTATCTCAATATATAGATTAGATCAAACAATTTACCAATTGATTTCATTATTAAAATCTGAGATTCAACAGAAATATCAATAAATAATAATAAGTAAAAAAAGTGTGTGTCATGTCACACTTGCTATTACTCACGTGATTGACTTACAAGGCACCTATTACTAACACATATGAGATATAAAAAAGGGAAGAAATTTGATGTTAAGGTTGTTAAGATTTGGAGGTGTCTTGCCCACGTTAGGAGACACAACCCTGACAAGTTGGAATCTAGGATAAAACGATGCAAGTTCATATGATACCTCAAGAAAACTTATGGATATTATTTCTATTACCCCGAGGACTAAAATATCTTTGTTACCAAGAGGACAGTGTTCCTTGAGAAGAAACATATTCTTGGTGGAGATAGTAGGAGCGTAATAGAGCTGAGCAAGGTTGGAAAACCTAGCTTAAGCACCATTCCATAGTCTAAGTCTGTTCAAGTACCTAGCACGTAAGTTCTAACTTTGTGTAGGTCCGGTAGAGTGCCCCACCCTTTTGAGAGATATGTAAGACATATCAGAGGAGAGGGCATTAAAGATGCTGATCATCAAACCTATGAGGAGATTATTACGAGCATAGACTCTAAGAAGTGACAAAAAGTCATAAATTCCGAGATGGATTCTATGTACTCCAACATAGTTTGGAACCTAGTTGATGCACCAAAGGATACCGTACCCATTGGTTGCAAGTGGATCTTCAAAAAGAAGATCAGATAAATGAAAATGTAGAGACCTATAAGGCAAGGCTAATAGCTATGGGGTGTCATTAAAGGGAAAGAGTTGACTATGACGAAACCTTCTCACCCGTAGGTATGTTAAAATTCATCCAAATTATGTTAGCTATTATAGCACATTATAACTATAAGATATGGTAGATGAACGTGAAAATCACGTTCTTCAATAGCAACCTTGAGGAGGAGGTGTATATGATACAACATAAGGGATTCGTGTCCAAGGAGAGTCCAAATAAGGTATGCAGATTGCTTAGGTTCATCTATGGACTAAAACAAGCTTCCCAAAGTTGGAACAGAAGATTTGATGATGCGATCAGATCTTATGACTTCATTAAGAATAAAGATGAGCCTTGTGTATACAGAAAGGTAAGTGGGAGCACTATCACTTTTTTAGTATTATATGTGGCTAACATCCTGATCATTGGGAATGATATAGGAATGGTCTCCATAGTTAAGGCTTGGCTATCTAAATAATTTTCCATGAAGGACTTAAGGGAAGCATCCTATATCTTGAGGATTCAGATATATAGAGATAGTTCCAAGAGGATGTTTGGCTTATCCTAGTCTAGGTACATAGATACCATTATCAAAAATTTTGGTATGAAAAATTTTAAGAGATGTCTTATACCGATGAGATAAGGAATATCACTTTCTAAGAGCATGTCCCAAAAGACTCTTGAAGAAAGGGCAAACATGGATATGATACCCTATGCCTCAACGATAGGATCTATTATGTATGCTATGATATATACCAGGTCTAATATAGTACATGCTCTATATGTTATAAGCATATATCAAGCGTATCCAGGTTTAGAATACTAGAAGGCAGTAATATGTATGCTTAAGTACTTGAAAAGGACTAAGGATCTTTTACTGATATATGGAGGATGTAGCCTCAAAGTTGAGGGCTACACGAACTCGATTTTCCAGTCTGATGTCGATGATAATAAGTCTAACTCAAAATATGTGTTCACCCTTAATGAAGTAGTAGTATGCTAGAAGAGTTCTAAGTAAGATATTACTGTTGACTCGACCATAAAGGCGAAATACATTACTACGGTATAAGCAGCAAATGAGGGAGTTAGAAAAAGAAGTTCATCATAAATTTGGGAGACGTGCCGGGTAGTGAGGAGCTGATTCCCTTTCGAGTATTCCACTCTTTGATACAAGATTTATAGGTCTAGAAGTTCCAAAGCTAGCATAGTCGGTCATCGGGAGTGATAACCAATCTTATGAGTGCAATTGAGTGTCAATAGAAGATCATCTGCTCTTGGTGTAATGAGAGAAATATCTCATGTATTCTCACTCAGGAAAATCTCTAGCTATGGTCATTCAGATTAAGAGAGAAAGGGGTTCTCTGGGAGAATCCAATTAGAACGAGACTCAAGTAGATTCTATATAGGCCTGATAGCATAATACCCGATATACAGTTTCTGAGATATTAGATAGATGAGGAACTATAGATACACGATAACTAAGGGTAGATATGTATAATGGATTGGATCCCCTTGTATCATTTGGGGACTATGGTGTAATAGCCTAGTACATCTAGATGAGTCAAGTGAATTATTATAGAGATAATAATTCATTGAGTTAGAAGGAGTTCTCATATGTATGACTCATGACGAACTTAGTATTTGACCTAGAGAATCACATACATATGGTAGGTGTTGCGATGAGTAGAGGTTTGGATATGAGATATCCGTCGAGCCCCTATCTTATTGGATATCCAATAAGCCCCTATATTATTGGATCTTTTGGGTGAGACCCAATAAAAGTAAATAGTGATTATTGGATAGAGATCCATTAATTCAAGAGGCTTGGGTAGTTGGATAAAGATCCAATATCTAATATGGCAGAATTCATTATGATTAAGTTGATAGAGACATCTATAAATAGGAGGAAACCAAATGGGCATAGACTAGACTCCTTTTGGCTACCACCTCCTATTCTCCTCCCTCCCTCTTCTCCTCAACTGACAACCATATTTAGGGTATGTGGACAACAAGAAGAGCTGGCCCCTTCTTAATCTTGGTGTAATCTAGTGGTGCGCAAAGGAGAGGAGAGATTACGCTGCGCAAGGAGGAGCATCGCCATGCCATCTACCATGTGGATCACTGCTAGAGATGAGGATATCTGACCTCCTTCATCCACACATCTGGATCTATGTTTTGAAGGATATACAATCTCCCCTAGATAAATCATCTCACACATATTATATGGTTTTTTGGTTTTACGATTTTACGCACCAATCTTCGCACGATGATCCAATATTGAATCTTTGGGAACCTATTTTATTTTTTATTCTTTTGCTACACATGTGATGCTACCCAAGGTTTCTCAACATCTATCACTAAGATGAACAATGAGCCTTCACGGGTGGTGGATCAAGATCCTCGATCCTATGTATTTATATATCAATAAGATATATTTATTGGGACCTAATCTTGAAATTGATCCCATGACATAATATATTGATTCATCGTATGTCATTGTGCATCAATATGGTCATAGTCGTAGGTTGATCTATTGCTCTGTATCATACTATTGCTTAGAAAAGTATGATCAACTATCACCATATTATTATTGGTTGTAAGATTCTCCATAATATGACAGATATATATATGATTAGCTCTGTTTTGTGTCTACATCATGCAGGCTCTATCACATTTATTGAAAATCATCCACTAGCTGCCCCTTCCATACATAAACTTAACCAGTACCTTGTCGAGCTCCATGATCTAAATCTTGGGTGGCATATGTAAAATACTACTCTTCGATTCATGCACCACCATCAAATTGTGTAGACGAGACCAACGACGCCCTAACATTGCCGCCATCATTAGTCGAGGCGCTATTGTCCACGTTGCTGCCATGTCCCTAGACCGAGCAAGTTGTTGAATATGATTGCGAAGGTGTCTCATCACCCGACTCGATTTTTTTCAATGGTGCAATTGATGCTACTGCTTTTCTCTTTGCCTTTGCCTTCATACGCTAGCGAATAATTGTAACGGTTGGGTGTGTCTAGTTCCTAGAGCAGTTTGACTCGATCTTGTTTGGCTCCTTCCACCACGTTGTCATCGAGGGAGATTTTTCTCCTACTATGGATGTGCTTTATCTTCTTCTATTATCACGGTAATAAAACACAAAAGGACGTTAAGGATCTCCTATCTCATCAAATAGAGGATCCTCTTGGTTCTCTGCCACTTCGACCCACTCTAACATTGGCTCTAAATCTTTATTATAGAAATAAAAGTCGATGGGTTCAATCTCTAGTTCCTCTAGCTTATTGTCCAACTCGGCACACTACAACCTTAGTTGCATATTATAGTTGACATATACCAACTTCTCCAACAATATATATGATAGTCTATTACAAATCTTCATGTGAATCAATGCGAACATTGACTACTTACATTCGTAACCACTAGATGTCATCATTTGTGAAAATACACGAACGACAACCTTTCTTAAATTTGGTGCATCTCTTCCGAATTGTACCCACCACTCGATTGCAAAGAGATATAAATACGACTTTATTAGTATAATAAATAATTGATATCAAATATAATTGATAATCAATATGTATAACTTTTCCTCACTATGATCCATAGTGTAAAAACATGATACAGCTACAATATCGAAGAATGAACCAATTATATTTTGGAATAATTGACCCTCCATAATATCTAGGAATATAATATTTTTTAATGTTGATAGTAAATCATTTCGTTTTACAAGAGTATACCAAAATTAAAATATCAAGTTTAGATAATACGTTGTAAGACATAATTTTATTAGTAGGAATCTCTTATATAATAAAAATTATAAATTAAATTACACTAAATATGAATTTACTTGTATTATAGATATCTTGGTCCATATAAACTTTAATCCTGTGATTAATGATTTATAAGTATTGGTCGGCCTTACGGAGGATAACATAAAGTGGTTCCATACCTTTTATGATTTCAATCACGATATCTCAAAATCTAGAAGAAAGAATGGTATTTTTTATCACTTAATCTTGAATGCTTAAAATCAGACCATTCTTATGTGGTGACCATTGCCTTGAGACCCTATCTCTTTTGCTGGAATAACTTTATGACAATGAAATTGGTAGCAAATCGAGTAAGTCCAAGTTAGAATATCTCACTATTTACATACTTTTGAATTAAGGAGTGGACACAATAATGAATATATATATATTTTATAATTAATTATGCTCGAGCTACACACTTGCTGACTGATGGTAGCTTACCAATATCCTTCAGCATTAGATTCATACAATGAGCTGCACATGGAGTCTAAAATAAATTTTTTTTCATCAATTATAAATTGGCCCTCTTGAAATTATGGTTATTATTTGGACAATATATTATGGTTTGATCTCCTCTACTACAATGTCCATCAAGTTTTTAATATAGTTTGCATCTTGAATTTTGTAAGAAGTATTAACTGACTTATGAAATACCACCCATCTATTGCAATAAATAAAAAAATCGATAATACTCATTCTTGTTGGCCTTGTCCAATTATCACACATTAATATCACTCCATATTCATTCCATTATCTCTTGAAGGATTTGATCAAATCTTTCATGTCTACCACCTTCTCATATAAATATACATCGTAGATCTCTTTTGGTGTTGAGGTTGGATCCTCTTGTCAAACTTTTGAATAAAGGATACCATGCTCTCATAATATGGACCTTGGGATGTGTTTACTAAAATCTTATAGAAGTTAAATTATTTTAAAATTACCTTCCCAATATCTCGCTTCTTTTCTTTTGTATATATATCGTCAATCCATATTTGTTTCACTATTTGTGGAGGATAAGTTTGCATATCAATATCAATAATATCTTATGTGAACCTCCTACTATGACCTCTCATAAAATCATGGAGTCCACCATGCCTTATGCTACTATCTCGATTTAATTGATGAGGGACAATTGGATGCCTTATGCTGGCCAACCTTTGGATTCCTTGTAACATAGATCCACTGCCACCATCATGCTCCTATTGTGAGTCAGGTTATCGATGCCTCATTGCTTGTCATATATATACTAATGCTCTAATGATGCACAAATACCAATTATGAGATCTGAGTAGATTTTATTACCATGACCCTTCGTCATAAATTAGTTCTTGCGTAACCCTATAATATTCTTCCTTAGCTCTTGTTTTCTTTTTTATTGTATCTTCTTTTACTTGTTGTAACTTGTTTTGAAATGATTTATGGACCTCTGTCGGAACCTTCTTGTATTTTACAACATCAAGATATCTGTTGGCCAAATGCATCTTCAATTGAGTGATTCTTCCACCCTTGTCGATGCAGTCATAATAAATACATTGTCAATAATAACGGTTGTCATCGATCTTTTGGGCATGAGCCTAAAGCATCATCATATGTATATTCCTTTGATGTCATGTTCTTATCAAATTTAAATCAAATAAGTCATAAACATGTCTAACACCCTAATAGATATTAATGATATTGAATTGACTTAATATCAATCAAATTTTGATTAAATCATTATTAAAATAATTAATCATAGTTTTAAAAAAAATTATTAAAACCTAATTAACTTTATTTTACCATCATAAACATGTTAAACACATAAAAGAAGCATTAAATACATAATTTTGATCTAATAAAGATCAAATTGTAATGAAATCATTATTAGATATACTAATTATACTATTAATATAATTAATTAACTATTAATTATTTTTTATTCAATACTATAAACATGTCAAACACTCTAATAAGTATTAAAAGACATTGAACTAGCCAATATCAATCAAATTTTAATTAAATCATCATTAAAACCACTAATCATAGTACTAAAAAAATTTATTAAAACCTAATTAACTTTATTTTACCATCATAAACATATTAAACATATTAAATAAATATTAAATATGTAATTTTGATCCAATATAAGTTAATTGTAATGAAATCATTATTATATATACTAATCATATTATTAACATAATTAATTACTCACTAATTATTTATTTTTTAACACTATAAACATGTTAAACAACCTAATAGTTATTAAAGATATTAAATTAACTCAATATTAATAAATTTTAATTAAATCATCATTAAAACCACCAATCATAATATTAATAAATTTTATTAAAACCTAATTAAACCTATTTTACAATCACAAACATATGATCCAATATGCATGAAATATAAATATTTAACCTATTAAATATATAATTTTGAATAAATCAATATTAAATACACTAATCATAATATTAAAGATCTTAATTACTCCCTAATTAATATTATTCTACTATAAAAAATATATCAAATAATATATTAGACATTAAGTGATAAATCATATACAATAAACTTAATCATCTCATAAATTAATAAAAATATAGAACGAGAATATATATAACTTAAGTAAAAATTTCTTTTTCTTAATACTCCAAAATTAACCTCCTAAATTTGATCCCATAAATCGTTGTTTTATTGAGTTTAAAAGAGTAAAAATATGAGAATAAGAGAGATTGTGAGTGAAAATAAGTTTAAAAGAGTATAAGAGAGTATGAGAGTGAAAAGAATTGAAAAAGAGGGAAGGAAAGGGTTTAAAAACCCTTTACAATGCCTCCGATAGTCAAATTGATCATTTAAAAACTAATATAATGTGATAATGATTGTTACTACCCGGTGTAGATCGGTAAAGGTCAAAATCGATTAGTACCGCCCGGTACAAGTTGGTAACGATCGAAATTTCAATCATTACCGTCAATACGAGGCTAAAATTTTGGTACCGCTTAGTAGTGGGCGATCCACATGCGACAAGGCTCTCGAACTAGTATGTACCACCTATATCGGGTGGTATACTTCGAAATTATAATCCATAGTGTCAATTAAGAATATGAGTTTCACCGTATTGATTACTAATCTATTCTCTAATGCTTTATAGCATAAAGTATTTGAAAAAATATATTTTTATGATTAGGTTTGTTAGCAACCAATAAAAGATATGAGAAATATGTTTAAGTGAAAATTATAATTAACATTCTTATTTATATAATTAAAGTTATTTGTTTCTATCAACTTATTTACACTTATGTATGTACACATGAATAATAGGATTATCTTGGATAAATTACAATAATATTTTTGAACTATATTAAGAAAGATTAACATGGTTGTAGTACATGAAGCATTGCAAGTCAGACTTAATATATTATTATTATATTTATTAGACTTATGTACTTATTTTTTAAATTATTATGCATATAAATGATTTTCAAAATTTTAAAATCTAATTGGATAAAATTATTTTAAATAAATTTTATTTTTTTTTATTTTGATTTTGAACCCTTTTGTATATTATCAATTAATAATGAGATAAGTGAAAAAAGATATTATGAACTTAATTAATTGGTTAAGATATATTAATATTTTAATTAAATTTTGATTAAAGTTATCGATTAACAGAAAGTACACTTATGTTAAGATACCTTAGAAGATGGGGACTCTTATATTTATCTTTTCTAGACTATTTATTCTCGCCTCTATATATAGGCATAATCTTTTTAGGGATAATATCATGATCATCTCTTATTCTATCAATTATAATGGTCTTGAAAATAGAAAAAGATGAGAAGAAAAATCTATCTTTTTTTTGTTTTATAGATGAATAACACATACAAAATCACGGTGTATTGCTTTGCGACAACCGAGACATACGCACCTTCTGTGTTGGATCTATAATACTTGGATCTACGGTACTTAATTTTAATCTAAATATTAAAATTTTAAATAATAATTTTATTTTTTATAGTGACAATGAAAAAGTATTAACAAAACTGTCCCAAGTGCATGATTGGGATATTATTTTTGCCGAACTTCAAACATTTTAAGCTCATTTAAGTTTGACTTTAGAAAGGATTAGATAAGTCTGATGCAATCGGATAACTTCGTGTCTCTTTACCACTGATGTTTTCAGATTCTACACCATTTTAATGGACCTGCCGCTTTCTTGAATCATTGTTGCTATTCATGCCAGAAGACAATTGCAATTAGGAGACGGGGACAGGGAACTTGGAATTATTGTCATGCTTTACTTGTAGAACAACATGGATAATATAAATTATGCAAGTCCGTTATCTTCTCAAAATTAGATCTGAAGTCAAATGATATACATATATACATATGTATATATATAAATATACACATATACATATGTATATATATATATGTATATATGTACATATATACATATGTACATATCATATATATACATGTACACTTCACCAGCATGGCAAGTGTGGGTAGGTGGTTCTGAATTGACATCTGAACATATTATTAGCCTCTTCATCCACAGGCCTGTTGTGTTCAAACTCATAACATTAGAAGTAACTACGAGATAAAAGAAAGACAAGGCTTTCGGTGAACTGACAGTGTTGGGTTTCATGATTCAAGAAAAGACGAACAAAACTAGGAGGGAAAGCTACAATGATCATGAGCCGTCTTTTTTTAAGAGCTTAAAGTAAACCTTTTTAGTTAGGATTTTTCTGTAGCAATAGAATCTCATCTTGAGCTTTATTTTCCTATGAAATGGTGACAAACACAATTATCTAAGTAACACATATTACTATCAAGATCAATCAATAACAATATCTCTACGACACTTCAAGTAAACCAATTCCAGAAAAACAAATAGAATGAAATGTGACATTCCAACTTCTGTTGTCAGTGAACAAGGGACAGAGAGTAGTCCCTTGGTGAGACACTACTAAGTTAAGGCCAACTGCATGTGTCAACTTAGATTTTGACATAACAAAAGCTGTGATGTTGAATCTCTCATTATTATGGACCATGAAAGATGAAGGTAAAAGGTCTATCAGTCAGTCCGAGACAGGATGAGCCACCAACTTCAGGACCAGTAACCATGAAAGTTTGCCTGTGCCTACTCAAAAGCTTCCTAAAGGTAAATAACAAAACCAGTGGAATAAATGAGCTTCTGATATAGCAGCCTAGAGGTTTCAAAGTGTATACAGTTAGGTACTCTGCAATAGCATTACAGAGGTCTAGCGTCAATTATATCTGGCATTAGCCAATAAAGTGCAGCCACATGGGATGAATTTCCAATAAGCTTCTAGTTTAGAAGCAAGGCCAAGTTACCACCAGTGGGTGCTTCGATTGCAGGCATCAAGTCACTTAACAACCAATAGATCCATGCTTTCTAAATAACTATTAGCAGCAACAAAGAATTGGAAGGTATACTTTCATCGGCAACCCACCTGATGAGTTCTTTAACTTAGTGATATCACACACTGATTAACAAACCCGATTTCAAACTGCAATGTCATGCATGAGTCATGTGAAAATTACTGAATTACAGCTTACCCAGTTTTATCCAAGTAGCATACCACATAGTGTTTGAGGAGATATAACAGTAAGTCTGTAAATGTTATAATTCTGTATTTTAAGCACCAAGGAGATGATACATGTTAACCTGCCAATCCACTGAGGTACATGCTGACTATAAAATTTATTAATCAATCTCAATCTGCCTTGGGTGGAATATGATTACCTCCAGTTGCGATCTTGTACAGATAGAATAGAGACATTAAAGCACTGCACAAGTAATTTAGAAATAATCAGAACCACTCGCATGGTATCCTAAGTGCTATAATTTTACTTTGATGTGGTTGAAAATAAAAAAGATCATGCATCTTCTATCACTTGTTGTATAAGAAGAAAACTTCAGCAATTATTTTAGAGTGGCAAAACTGTTATAAAAAACATGCAATAAATCCTGTTATAGTGATGAATTGGACAGAAATAAGCTTGCTGCTACTAGAAGAGATAGAAAATTGTTATTGATTCCTTTTCTGAAATCAAGAAAAGAAAACAAAGCAATAGTCTTCAGACTCATACTGTTAAGTTCGCAAGGAAGTTTTGCTTTCAAATTTAACTTTCAAATATCCTAGAAAGCTTTAGCTAGTCAGATAAAATAATAAACAGTTGGCACGCTGAATAAGACTATAAACTTGTTCAGACCAAAGCTTAAGAAACATTTACTCATGTGCTAATATATAAATTCTATTCCTATACTCCCACACATTAACTTATGGAGCGTTAGGTTAACCAGTTTATCTTAGTAGATTATTGTAAGACAAATCAAATGATTAAGGAATATTAGCTGACAAAGTTTTGCAGCAAAGTCTGACATGATTACATCCATGATCACTATTCTTCAGGTCAATCCCACAAGGTGAAGCTTGTCCCTAGCTCAACTGTAATTTAGTTTCTATTTTGAGTGAGCATAAGATGATGAAGCCTAAGTCTACATCAGGCCTAAAACCTTCTCTCTCGTTTTAAGAAGGTTCAACTTCACCCTCGAGATTACCAGGACCTGTATTCAATAGTTGATTGCTTGGGAGAAGCCCAAAAGCATAGGACTGCAGAAAATATTTGCACAAAACTTAGATAATGCAGGACTTTATGTTAGTGAAAGAATTTAGATTATATTTTAGTGACATTTTTTCTGTTATCATTGTAAATATGATGATCTTACAAAGCTAAATAACTCAGGTATATTAGTTAAGAGGTTGTCTGATTTACAAGATTGAGCCATTTTATAAAATCTCACCAATCTTATGAACATGACTCATCCTCATACCAAATATACTTTGTAAATTGCCAATTTAAAATCTGATGCAAAAGGTATAACACAACTTAAAAATAATGATATGAGTAGCACTTGCCTTCTCTCCTCTTCTTATATTATGTTACAAGTTGTATTTAAGAAAATGCATCAACTAAATGGGAGCATCTCATGCCTTAAAACATCCATTCCCCTTTCTGTCTTACATTCTCTATTAAGATAGATCCCTTTCTCATATCCTAGGTGTAAGTTCAGAAAAAAGCAACTAAAAAAGTCATGAAAGAAAGGTTCAATTAAAGAGAAAAAAAAAAAAGATACTACAAGATCAAAATAATTAATTCAGAGTATATGAAACACAAGAATGCACAAAGTGATGCATGCTTAGAAGCATAATACACAAAGTACGAACCCTGCCCTCATATGTTGCCAAGTGTTGGAGTTCTAGTATATAAGACAAACATGGGAACTTACCGTAGTTCTCGACACAGTTTGAAGAGAAAAGGAAACTCAAACATACCTGAGAACGGCAACTACTCCAGCTGGCATTATCTTGGAGGTTTCGAGGTATCTTTTCCCCATAACAAATGTTAGGGCAAGGGCACAAACTGTCGAGAGGTAATAACAAATGAAGAGAGTATAAGCCAAAAACTTAAGACAAGAAAACCAACAAATGGAGCATAAGGTTGAACTTAAATTAATATTAAGCATGCCAATAACTATCAATTTGAGAAACTTGCCTCAAAAGGACAAGTACGAAAAAACTATGGCAATTTAAACAGAAAAATACAAAAATTGAAACAAAACCATTTTGGTTTGAAGATGTCATTATTTTCAATTAAGCACATGACTCTCAACATTTGAAATTGTGCCTTTAAATTATATGATAGCTAACTTCTGAGAAGAAGAACCATCATAATTGAATAACCTTTTGATTAACCAGTATTACAAAATAAGACTCCAAAATCGAAAAGGAATCAACAGTTAATAAAATAGAGTAACAGTCCGTATAGGGGCATTGACCTGCTTCTAAAATTAGCCAATAAGCATACAACTAAGGTGAACATTGAAAATTGTAGAATATTACATTTAATGTAGGTTTTAAATTGCCACAAACATATCTGGAGGAATCAAAAGTATACTTATTTTACAACTGGAAGCCAACCAATATTTAGTACCATACCCTACCATAAGGGGACCCTTTGAGTACAGGAATCATATTTTATAGAAAGACACGTATACATTTGGCTGCTCACAAGGATCCAACCCTTACAAAAGGAAGCAACCAACACCAGGAGCTCAAGATCATGTAGAATTGTAGAAGAGAAAGGTTCGAAGCCCTTAAATAATTTCATCAAATTATCAAAGGCTCATCTACATCAGTGGCTTCGCTGGTGCTTATGAAATTCGACAAATGTATCAAAGGCTACAGTTCTAACCCTACCAACTGAAAAACAAGAATTCTCATTCGAATAACCTATGCCTGAAGCCCGCTCATATATTGTCGACAATTCTAATGTCCTCTATGTTGGGTCCAGCCCATATGTGGGCTTAGACAATTGGGCCTATTGAGCCCAAATCACTAATTGAAGGCTTCTAACAAGAGGAAGGGTTCGGTGCCGCGTGAGTGGGTAATGAACGTGGTCTGAACGGCGGCAGCACACGGCAAGAGAGAGAAAAGAAGAGAGAGAAGAAGAGAGAAAGATTAGGTTTATGAGTTTTCTGCTTGACGATCGATGGCCAAACGTTGTCAGTTTTGACCCAAATTTTATACGGAGAATCCTTGTAGTAAGCTCTACAATCCTAACGGTGTTGATCTACATTTTACCCTCTTTGAGGTACTTTCCTGCTATACCCACTTTGTGAGACCTAGAATTCTCTTATGAGGAGATCCATCGTATGTGATGAAGATATATTATTCTTGAGCCAAGATCTATGATCTTGATGTTATTATGATCCTCTTGTTATTCTAGAGAAGACCTATTGTAAACCTGTTATCATTACTACTTATAGTGGAAGTTTGAGGTGGACTACGGTCCCATGGTTTTTCCCACGTTGGGTTTTTCACGTTAAAAAATTTGGTTTCACTGTGTGATTGATTTTTTGCTCTATTGTTTATGCTGTGCTGGTTGATATTTTCATTTGGATATCAAGTTGTTATTTTGATGAGGAATCCATTTTGATACACAAAGAGGGAAAAGAATATTCCGCTTTAACAGGTTTTTTTTCCCAACAAGTGGTATCAGAGCAACAGGTTGTTTGATGCTAGTTTTTCTTGTGTGATTGAAATGGAGCAGTCAAATGATATGATTAAATTGAACTCATCAAATTATTCCACTTGGAGGCGTATGATGAAAGATTTGCTTTATTGCAAAGATTTGTATAAGTCTATCAAGGTTAAAGATAAACCTTCTACTATGGACGATGAAGAATGAGAAGTTCAACATAGAAAAGCTATTACCTATATTAGATGATTGATGGATATAAACTTGCATGAGCATATTTCTGATGAAACCAGAGCTGATGTTGTTTGGCAAAGGTTAGAAAATCTCTTTGCAAAGAAGACAGTAGGAAATAGAATTTCTCTCCTCAAAAGACTTGTAAATTTGAAGTATAAAGATGGTGGTAATATTGTTGAGCATATAAGCCTATTTCAGAGTATTGCAAACAAGCTGGTTGCTATGAAAATGAATATAGATGATGAGATGCAAGGATTACTACTTCTCAACTCTTTACCAGAAAGTTGGGAAACATATGTTGTGACAATTTGTAACTCTACGCCAGAGGGGACTCTAACTATAGATATGGTTAAAGACAGTTTGCTAAATGAAGATGCCAGAAGGAAAGGATAGGGTGAATCTTCTTCTGGGGCATTTGTTACTAAAAAACAAGAAAGACGTAAAAGAAGTTATAGCAGAAATCCACATGGTTATAGAGGAAGATCCAAGTCTAGAAGAGATATCAAATGTTTTCACTGTAACAGGTCAGGTCACATGAAGAAAGAGTGTAGGTTTTGGAAGCGAGAACATACTGAAATGAAGAAAAATGAGAAAGAGACCAATCTGATTGTTCTTTGAAGGTAATATCACTATTTATGCGTGATGAAGGTTGTGTTAGTCTTGTAGCTCGGGACGGTAATTGGGTAATTAACTCGGTGCTTTATTTCACGTCACTTCTGGTGGTGAATTTTTAGATCTTATACCACCGGTGATTTTGGTAATGTCGAATGGGAAACAATGAAGTACATATAAGATTGTAGGTATTGGAGATATTTGCTTAGAGACCAATATTGGGAGCAAATTGATACTCAAAGATGTAAAGGCATATTCCAGGATATTCGTCTTAACTTGATATCTAGTAGACTTGATGATAAGGGCTTTTTGACATTATTTTGGTGAAAGTAAAATGGAAACTCACTAAATATTTTCTAATTGTGGCAGAGAGGAAAAAGCTTTAACTTTTTTTATGTCTATGGAAGCTTTTGCTGCACAAAGGAGAGATTAATGTAATTCAAAAGGTGAAAGTATAGATCTTTGGCATAAGAGGCTTGGGATATATCGAGAAGTGACTTCAAACTCTTCTTAGAAAACAGTTCTTACCAGAGTTGAAAGTACATCTCTTAAATCTTAGAATCATTGCTTAGTTGGAAAAACACATAGAGTTGCATTTAAATACATATCCATCATCTAGAAGATCGGATGTTATTGATTTAGTTCATAATCGATGTTTGTATTATACAAACTAGAACTCTTAGAGGTGCTCTTTATTTTGTTACTTTTATTGATGACCATTCTAGAAAAAGTGTGAGTTTTGTTTTGAAATCTAAAGACTGTGTAATTTTCGATGTTTTCAATGAAGTTTTCATGTCGGTGTTGAAAGAGAGACTGGCGAGAAAACTAAAGTGTATTCGATCGATAATGGTGAAAGTCTGGGGGGTCCTTTTGAGAATTATTGCGAGTTCCATGGTATTAGGCTTGAGAAAACAGTTTTCTAAAACTCCTTAACGAGAATCGGTGTGGCGAGAAAGGATGAAACAGAACCATTAAAAAAAACAATTAGGTGTATGCTTTCCCACGCCAAGTTACCAAAGTCATTTTGGGGGGAGGCTATGAGAACTACAGTTGATATGATAAATCTTTCTCCATCGGGTTCCTCGAAAGATGATGTTTAGAGAGTATGGAGAGGAAAAGATATATCTTATAATCACTTAAGAGTCTTTGGGTGTAAAGCATTTGTTCATATTCCCAAAGATAAGAGGTCCAAGCTTGATAATAAAGCAAAAGCACGTCATCTTCTTGGGATACGGCGTAAGAGTTTGGGTAAAGATTATGGGATCCATGTGAACAAGAAGATTATTAGAAGCAGAGATGTTGTGTTTCTTGAAGACCAATTGTTTGATGATGGTGATAATATTGAGAAGCCAGAAACCTCTGTTTATATTCCTTGGAGTTTGGGTCCAGTTCCTTCACCTGTAGTTCATGATGATCATAGGGGAGATGAACAAGAAGATTGTGGTAAGAATACCAGTGATAATACACCTACAGTTGATGATACTGAACCAACTGAACAAGCACCTCCACCACCAGTTGAGATTCCATTGAGAAGATCCACTGGAGAGCGATAACCATCTACCAGATATCCTCCACATGAGTATGTTATACTTACTGACGAGGGAGAGCCAGAAACTTACCAAGAAGCTATTCTACATGAGAATAAGAGTGAGTGGGTTAAAGCCATGCAAGAAGAGATGAGATCCTTGCTTGAGAACCACACTTATGACTTGGTAAAATTGCCTAAAGAGAAGAAAGGATTCAGTCAGAAGAAAGGTATTGACTTTGAAGAAATATTTTCTCTAGTTATAAAAATGTCCTCTATCTGAGTTATTCTTGGTTTAGCTGACCGCTTGAATTTAGAAGTTGAGCAACTTGATATAAAAATAGCATTTCTTCATGGTGACTTAGAAGAAGAAATTTACATGGAGCAAATAAAATGTTTCAAAGTCAAGGGAAAAGAAAATATGGTGTGTAAACTTAGAAAAAGCTTATATGGACTCAAACAGGCACCTAGACAGTGGTATAAGAAGTTTGATTCCTTTATGATGAGCCAAGGGTATGATAGAACCACATGTGATCATTGTGTGTTTATGAAGAAATTTTCAGATGATAATTTTATTATTTTACTGCTATATGTTGATAATATGTTGATTGTTGGCCATGATGTTGAAAAAATTGAAAAACTTAAAAAAGAGCTAAGTAAGTCTTTTGCTATGAAAGACTTGGGATCGGTGAAACAAATACTTGGCATAAAGATTCTTCGTGATAGGAAGAAAAGGAAGATTTGGCTATCTCAAGAGACTTACAATGAAAAGGTTCTTGAAAGATTCAACATGAGTAAAGCCAAAGCAGTTTGTTCTCCACTTGTAGGTCATTTCAAGCTTAGTTCGAAGCAATGTCCTACAAGTGAGAAAGAAAAAAAAGAAATGTCCATAGTGCCTTACTCATCTGCAGTAGGTAGTTTGATGTATGCTATGGTTTGTACTAGGTCAGATATAGCTCATGCAGTTGGAGTTATCAATCGATTTCTCTCTAATCCTGAAAAGGAACATTGGGCAGCAGTGAAATGGATATTAAGATATCTAAGAGGTACTTTCAGGTTATGTTTATGTTTTGATAACGATGAACCTGTGTTAGAAGGTTACACAGATGCAGACATGGCAGGTGATACTGATTCCAAGAAGTCCACTTCGGGATTCTTGATGACATTTACAGGGGGAGCAATCTCTTGGCAATCAAAGTTACAGAATTGTGTTGCTCTATCAACCACATAGCAATTACTGAAGCCTGCAAGGAAGCTTTATGGATGAAAAAGTTTCTATAGGAATTGGACTTGAAACAAGAAGGATATACTGTTTACTGTGACAATCAGAGTGGCATTCACCTCTCCAAGAATTCAACATACCATTCTAGATCCAAACATATTGATGTGAGATATCACAAGATTCGTGATGTGCTTAAGTTGAAAGAATTACAGTTGGAAAAAGTGCATACTAATGAGAATGATTCAAATATGTTGACAAAGTCTTTGTCTAAAGAGAAGCTTGAAGCATATAGGCAAAGAGCGGGTTTGGTACAGCCCATCATATGAGCTGGAGGGAGAGAATTGTTGGGTCCAGCCCATATGTGGGCTTCGACAATTGGGCCTATTGAGCCCGAATTACTAATTGAAGGCAGAAAACAAGAGGAAGGGTTCGATGCAGCGTGAGTGGGTAATGAATGTGGTATGAACGGCGACAGCACACGGCAAGAGAGAGAAAAGAAGAGAGAGAAGGAGAGAGAAAGATTAGGTTTTTGAGTTTTCTGCTTGACGATCGGTGGCCAAACGTTGTCAGTTTTGACTCAAATTTTATACAGAGAATCCTTGTAGTAAGCTCTACAATTATAACGGTGTTGATCTACATTTTACCCTCTCCGAGGTACTTTCCTGCTATACCCACTTTGTGAAACCTAGAATTCTCTTATGAGGAGATTCATCCTATATGATGTGATGAAGATATGTTATTCTTGAATCAAGATCTATGATCTTGATGTTATTGTGATCCTCTTATTATTCTAGAGAAGACCTATTGTAAACCTGTTATCATTACTATTGATAGTGAAAGTTTGAGGTGAACTACAATCCCGTGGTTTTTCCCATATTGAGTTTTTCACGTTAAAAGATTTGATCTACTGTGTGATTGATTTTTTGCTCTATTGTTTATGCTGTGCTGGTTGGTATTTTCATTTGGATATCAAGTTGGTATTTTGACGAGGAAATACACAAAAGGGAAAAAAATATTCCGGAATTTTTTCCCGACACTCTAACCATCTAAATCATCTAATAGAGAAGAAAATATAAAATTAAATGTTCCATCAACAAGAATCGATGAATAAAGACCTCATCAAATTCAAGATTGTTCTCCTCTAAGATCAGATTCAAACAACAGGCACGATAATCAATATAGCCATATCGCCTGTTCAGACAAAAAGAAAAAACTGACAAACATAAATAATCCAAGAAATTGCAACAAGATCTGATCATTATCAAAGAAAGGAGCAAAGAAACGAAGGATGCGAGGTTTAAAGAAATGACTCGGATCAGCTGATCCAGGAGGTTTCCTACCGGTTTCGAGGCCGAAGGCAAGGTAGGAGTTGCGGCGCTTCTCGAAGGCCTTGAGGCTAACGAACCCGGCGAGGAGGAGGACGAGGCCGGAGCCCGCGCCGCCCGCGAGCGACGCGGTGCTCCCCCGGCGGGCGTAGCCGACGATGCCGCCGACGAGGACGAGGAGTCCGTACGGGATCGTGAAGCAAAAGTCGTGCATCTCTCTTAGCAAGACCGGTCGATGGGGGAGAGAGATTTGCTTGAGATGGATCGTCGGACGATTTCTTGGTTATATGTACGCTTTCTGAACGAAACAGAGAACAATTGGAGTTGATGTGTCGACGGGGATATTTTGACCAGTGAACAAATTAAAAAAGTGTGGCGGCCACATGGCACGAAGATTGCTGGTGTAAAGAAACCATGGCTACTAATTTTGGACCAAAAAACATGGTTTGATTTGTCATATAAATGTTTGATTTTACAAGTCAAATCGGTAGCATTTGGTTGGCAGGAAATGTCGAATTTTCTCATAATTTGACTTTATCTCATTAGAAATTTGATTGACAATCTCTTGATGATTCTTCAAAATTTCGGGTTTTTGGTTTCGTGATCGACTTTCATACTTAATAATAGATGAATGACTGAAGACCAACAAATAGTCAAAAGCAAAAGCTATTATTATATCTAATAAGTAAGAAAAATTAATCAGAATCTTGTCCTGATTCCATTTCAGACTTCAAATTATTTCAAGACAATTTGATTATTTATGACCTATAACTGCATTTGCTTGAATTTCTTTATTTCCATTTGATATTCATCTCTCTAGTATTATTAATTCTTAGTGTGTGTATATATAAGAAAACCAGAGTTAACTTGCATTGCTTTTCTGAGTGTTCTAAAGTGTTATAAAGGTAAGAGTCATATTAAAATAATCTCAACACAAAATTCAGAAGATCATTTAAACTTTATCAGACCTCTAATTATATATTATGTCAATTATTTTTTAAAAAATATTATTTAATTTTTATTTTAATTAAACTATGCATCAACCTTGTTGTTGGTTCAGGGATCCACCTTGCTAAAGTTTATTTTCGATCTACACATTAAAGTTTAATTTGGAAAATAAAAATCTAATCTTTCACTGCCCCGATGATTGGCGCAAGGATCCTCTGACACAAACCTTTTACCTTATGTTGCTGCAAGCTCGTACTCGATTGTATTCTCATCGGATTAATTATAGATGATTTCTTAGAGTTAAATTTTTTTAATATTTCGATCTTTATATTTAAAAATATATATATTAACATCACTATAATTATGAAAATAAAACTTTCAATCTTATTTACTCTAATGCTGTCGATTTTACCGATGAAAACTATAGCATGTGACAACATGTACAAAAGTAAGATGAAAACAATAAAAAAAGATAATTTAATAATCCAATTATATATACATATATATATATATATATATTAAAAATTTTAATTTTTTAGTCGACTATTTATCAAAACTATTAAGGGTTAATAGTTCTGATTCGTATTAGGAGTTATCAAAACTATTATGAGTTAATAGTTCTAATTAAACACAATAGGCTTTTTATTTATCCTATGTCAATACAAAGATATCGAATGAGTTAGGTTTTGGATATTAAAATTATTAATTTTCATCATTTTTAGATTATTCTTGCACGTTCGACAATGTTAAGATAAATGATATTAAATATATATTTTTTATAATTATAAAAATATTAATATAAATTTTTAAAATTTGAAGACCAAAATACTAAAACAAAAATCTAACAGATAATCTTTAATTAGTCAACTCTAAGTTCACCATCCCTTAGCTCATCTCGGAAAAGAAAAACCGATGCACGTCCCATGGCTAGGGCTCGAGAACCTTGCTCTTGCCATCGTTGCCCACGTGAACTTTCAAACTGGGCTCTCTGTTCGTCCTCTTGAGAACAAGCTACGTGCAAAGAAATGTTTAGACATTTCAGTAGCACTGATGGACGCTTGGGCTAGAGATGTTTCTGCCAACCGTGACAACAACATTGTGTTGTTACTTACAGTGGTTGAAAAGCTATGAATTTAACGAACTTCAAAAATCCATAAGAAAAAGAACCAATCTACAACTCTTACCATAAACAACAGACTCTGCTTTGCCCTTCTTTTGTTCTGAAAACAAAGATCATCTTGATGATCATAGAGATTGTGCATTAGATATAGAAAAATCTGACGTAAATGTAATGATATACAAATGCTAGTTGAGTGCTTCTCAAAACTCGAAATTTATTAGGGTTTGGGGACTCAGATCGGTAGAGCAGCAATTTCAAATGGGGTTGTGGTTAACAAGCTGCAGAAAAAGGAATTGCAAGCCACCATCAATGTCGGCATGCTATCTGCTACCTCTTAAAAGATCCAATCTCTCTCCTTGTATCCGAGCGTTGGAGAGTGAGAGGCCTTCAAGACGATCATTTCTTTTCAATCCTCTGTAAATTTTAAGCACGGTAGGTAGTCTAAAAGTCGGAGAGGATCTCCCCGAGGGCAACTATTTCTCTTTCCATCTCAACCTTCCTCCTCATTTCACCAAATTAATATTTTTATATACATATTTTAATTCAAATCAAATGAATAGTAGAGATATTGGTTGACCTATTTTGAAGGGATCCTTTTATACAGGCAATACAATTTGTTTTTAATTTGGTATTTAGATCTTTGATTCAATGGAATGAATGACAAGTTTTGTCTCCATATAGAGTTCCTTTAATTTTATGTCAAATTCCTTGCGACTCTACTATTTATTTTTTTTTTAAATAAAGATAGATCGTTGGATAGAAAAATAAGAACTTTCAAAAGCGAAACCATGTATATTTATATTTTAAATAAAGAGTGTATGATAGAAAATTTTTTCTTCTCTTTTGTTTTGCCAAAAAAAACTGAAAAATTATAAATCAAAACTTAAGATACAATTTTCCCGATTTGCAGAACCAAAAAAATCTACTGGAATAAAAATTCCTCTATTAATTTTCTGTGAAAGGAAGCTTCGGTATAAAATGTTTGTTGACCTTTCCAATGCTTTGGTTTATAAACCAAAGCTTTTATAAACCAAAGAATTAAAAAAAAAAAAACTCTGGTTTCCAAAGATAAGGACAATCAATGACTTTCCTGTTGGAAGGTTCTTGGCTCCAACCAAACGTTCATACCGATCCTGATTATTTTTTTTTATTTGTGTTCTCAAAGATTTTATTATTATTATTATTATCATATATTTCTTTTTTAGGGACAAAGAGTGTGGATTTGAGAGGTTAAAGTAATTTTCATTCCAATTTTTTACATTTTCCGGTCAATTGATAATGATATGTCCGACCAATTGATAATTCCCATTCCATTTTTTTACTTTTTCCGATCAATTGATAAACAATTATGCTTTATCTGTTACCGGTCAATAATCTCCGTGTCTCCTTGCGCATGGATCGTAGGCTGTTGCCAGCCAAAGAAAATTGGCCTCCGATGATTGAAGTAAATGCCCCCAAAGCAGTCTTCCTATTTATAATTCCTCTCGTCGACAAGAAATATGAAATCAGAGTAGTTATATTTAAAAAAACATTCATCTATTAATTTCCCATGAAAGGAAGTGTAAAAAAATGTAAATGGAATCTCATCTACTGGACTAATCCTTTAAATGCAATGACTTTAATCCAAAATACAATAAAAACACAAATGCAAACTGAAATACAAAAGTAATAAAGAACAATTATGCTTGATCTTAGTGTGGTCCTCTCTTAGCCAACGATCTCTCTCGGATCCTTTATCCTTTAGGAAGGAGATATGCTCTTCTCTAATACATCAATTACACTAGTAATCTATTACGGACTTAGCTAACTTTGTTTAAGTTATACAATACCCTTACGTGTTCATCCATAAAAGATTAATTTTTTTGAAATATCTTATGATCCCTTCAAAAGTTTTAAAGTAATACTCTTATGTCTCTATTCTAACAACAAACTCTCGTTAAGTGCTAATGCTTTACTCCCACCTATCTAAGAGCAAGCATAAGAACAAATAAGGATTATAGAAAAACATATATTATCAGAGCTTGCTTGCTTTACAAGTGTTTGTTAAAAGTATGTTAAAATAGCAATGTAACTATATTCCATTGTAAAAAAAAATTAAAATTTGACTTATGTGTATATAATATAAGAATTTAATAATTGATGGGTTGGAGGAAATGTTTACTCGGGATCTTATAACTAAATATTTCAAGAAACACTTGATAAACAATGTAAATTATAAATATAGATTTCATAAATTTTGAATGAAAAAAAATTTCATCCGTATCCTGAAAAAAAAGTCTTAGATATCAAGATAGTGAACCAAATTTCATCAGTATTCTGAAAAAATAGTCTCCGTATCTATCTAAATGATACTATTGTAAAGCAAGATAGTGAACCAAATCTTAGATATCATCCTAAGCACATCTAGTCATAATTGTTTGATGTAATTAAGGATCAAGTATTTGATATAATTTGAATTTACATTGATCAGATTCTCGATAAGTACTACATAGTTAGTTATATTAGCAACAATTAAATTTCTTTTTTGTGTTAATTATTTTAATAAAAAAAGAATTTTAAGAATGAATTACGTAAAAGAGTGAACTAATAAATCAAACATATTTAAAATCTAGTATAACATAGGTCAAAATGTTACTAATGAATTCTGGATTCATCCTAAAATACTAATGGATTCACTTAAAAGATTAATCTTAAATGCTTCTAATATACTTATGATTTATTTTGTGACATCAAGTGCAATATCACATGTAGAAACTTTATTCAATTTTTTTTATGAAGCATAAAGTAAGACATTAATAACATTTACACTTAATGAAAACATTTGTAAATGAAGGTCCGTTTTAAGTGATTTCTAGGAAGAGTCGTTCAAGCGTGATTCTTTGCAAATTGATTAAGCTCCTTATGAATTGCAAAAATCGATGAGTCAACTTACCATCAATGCATTTTGATTTAATTTACTAAATTAACATAATATTTGTACAAATATTTACTAAAGGTGTACTGGTGTCTACACTTTTTCCGATGCACCCAATATCAAGTTCTTTTTCTATGTGCATATACATATTTTTTATATATAATAAACTGTAATGTACTTCGAGACTCATCATTCAAATTCAAATTCAGCGTTTTAAAATCAAATTATCTAGATTTTTCTTAGATTAAATAGCATCATTAAAAATAACATGAAAGAATCTTTTAACAATTGAAGCCATTTTGTTGAAGCCTTTATATACTTAAGAGGTAGTAGGACACTAAAAAATTATGCCTTCATCAAATTTTTGGTAAGGTCAAAATGTCTTTTAAAGTAAGATATTTACAAATGAAAAACTTAAAATATAAAATATTAATTTTTTAAAGTATCCATCTTACTGGAACAATTATACCATATAATAAAAGTGATATGCATCTTTCTTTTAGTAAACTTGGGTGAAACTAATTTGGTTTGTCATTTTTTCTTGAAGATAGCATCCAATCAATTTTATTGATAGTATAGAAGTGAATTTTATGTTATTTAATCTTGGTTGATCATTGAATAATAACAAAGCAAAGGGTGACGAAGGCTAAGACTAGGTGAGAAGATTGCATGTTTAATTTCGAATGATACAATGTTATCATTGTTGAATCTCGGATTTTGATGATGAAGTCAGTTATAATTTGTTTGATCTAATATATATATTGAGAAAAGTGTATAGGATTAACTACGATAGTAGTAAGATATAAAGCAGATATTATGCCAGAGTCAAGATCAAGATCTTATTGGGAGTTCGAGAGCTCATCGAAAGTTTGGACATTTGTCGGAAGTTTTACCGGAACTAATCGAGAAGTCCAAGAGCTTGCCAAAGAAGCTCTTCGGAACTCACCAAGAAAGATCATAGTAAAATCCAAGAGCTTACTGAAAGTCCGTTAGAACATTGCCGAGAGTTCGTCGGATGTTTGCCGGAAGTATGTCGGAAGCTCGCCAGAAAAGCAATTGACACACCGGAACAAGAAGCACTGTAATTATGTCTTAATTATCGTAGTTAGAGTATAAATTAAGTTAGGATTGAGAGATAATTCTATTAACTTAATTAGGGCTAACTGGGAATAGGGCTGAATTGGGCCGAATTGATTAGCCAATTCAGCCCCTAAATTCTTGGCCAACGGTGGTATCGCTTGGAAAGTAGTGCCCCCTAGGATATCTGGGCAGTGGTACCGCCCAGACTGGACAGTGGTACTATCGGCAGCAATGCTGCCAGTGGTAGTACCACCTTTGTTCGGCAGTGGTACCGCTTAGTATCAGATTAGTGGTGGTAGTACCGCCCAATAACGATGGTGGTACCACCAGTACCTCGGATTCTGGGGATGTGACACTTTTTAGTTTTAATTTTGAATCCATTGGGGCTTATAAAAATCTCACACTTTTCTACATGAAAAGACATAAAAGCATTAGCTTAATATTGAATTCTTGAGTCATAAAAGTGTTGTAAAAGTTAGAATTCTCCTTTTTATCTCTTAGCCTTTTAACCATCCAAGAAAAAAGAATGAGACTTATAAGGGTTATCTCCTAAACTCGAGAAAAAGAGAAAGCACTATAAAGAGGTGTTCGGTCTTCACCTATTGAAGGAAGGCCTTTAGTAGATGTTAGTAATCTCGTCGAAGGAGGAATCCGAAAGTAGATGTAGGTCACATTAACCGAACCACTCTAAATTCTTGTTTGCTTTTTATTTATGTAATTTACATTGCTACAAACCTCCTTAATATACTTTTGCACTTTTATGAAAGCTTTCAAGTTCTAACTTCTCTCTGAAACAAATTGAATCAAAACCATTTTCGTCGGAATCAGTTTTATTCGAAACATATTTTTCTGAAATCGTGAAAGTTTTCAGCTGAACTAATTCACCCCCCTCTTAGTGCCGCTCTTGATCCTAACAATTGGTATCAGAGCAAGGTTCACTCTCATTTGGTCTTAAACCTAAGAGAGATGGTATTTGCTAGCAACCTAGAGGGTCATTCAATTACACGTTCGCCCATGTTTAATGGGACGGATTGGAAGACTAGAATGAGGATCTTCCTAATTTCAATGGATTTCAAATTATGGAATATTATAAAAAATGAATTTCAAAAGTCTTCTCTTCTATTTGAACGATTGTAATGAATTAGAGAAAAAGACTTTTGCTTTAAATACAAAGGCTATGAATGCTTTGTTTTGTGACTTAGATAAAAACGAGTTTAATTGTGTGTCTATTTGTGAAACGACATTTGATATTTGGCACACACTCGAAGTGACTCATGAAGGCACTAGTAGAGTGAAGGAGTCAAAAATCAATCTTTTAGTGCATACTTATGAGTTGTTTCAAATGAAATCGAGTGAGACCATTGGAGACATGTATACTCGATTTACGGATGTCGTCAATGGTTTAAAAGGACTTGATAAAAGTTTCTCGGATTTTGAGCTTGTTAATAAAATTCTAAGATCCCTTCCAAAGAGTTAGGACCCTAAAGTCACGGTAATTTAAGAGGTCAAAGGTTTAAATAACTTTCCTCTTGAAGAACTAATCGGGTCACTAATGACTTATAAGATGACTTGTAATGCTTAGCTAAAGAACAACCTTATAAAGAACAGGAAGGATATGACTCTAAGAACTCAAGAAGATCACTTGAAAGAAAATTCAAATAATGAGGACTTTGATAAAGACTTAGCACTATTAACAAAAAGGTTCAAAAAAATTATAAAAAGAAATAAATTTAAAAATAATACTAAAAGTAAAATTGAACCTAAGAAAGAACAAGTGATATGTTATGAATGTAAGAATCCGAGACATTACAAGAGTGAATGTTGTAACTTCCCTCATTTTTTTTAAAAATTTATAAGGACTTATTTGTAAATATGAGGATTTTTTAAAAATAATTCTTTAGCACTAAATATTTTTTTTATATATTAAAAATATTATGAGAGACCAAAATGTGAATCTCATTAATTGAAGGTGATTTATGAAAGATTCACACTAAGAAAAAATAAAATAAAATAAAATAAAATAAAATGGAGGACTTGTGGCATTAGCAAGGATAAGCCACTTGTATTGATTCTAAAGATAGACACCTAAACCTCCATGCATGGTTGCCACCTCACTATTTTAGCATGAGTCAAACCTAAGTAATTTAAGGCACAATTAAGGAAAACTTTACGGCCAATGTAACTTGAGAATAGAAGGAATTGAAGGAGAAGAGAAAGAGAAAGAGAAAGAATCGAAGAAGAAGAAGCTTTATCTTGGCTTAAGGCTTTGCATCAATTCTCCCACATTTGGAAATCAAAACTTTTAAAGGCAAGTGTTCTAACCCATCTTAGAGATAAATTTTGATCCTTGTTTTCACCTTGATTTTGAGAAAATTGGAAGATTGTGGCTGCATGTAAGATATCCATGCCATTTATACATCAAATGTTGAATCTGAAATTTTCAGATTTTGATCTTTCAGTACTTGTGTGGTCATAACTTTTTGCACCAAATTCGGATTGAGGAGAAACCTCTTTCATACAAAAGGAGACTTATAGCGCTTTCATTTGATATAAAAATTAAAAGATTTGGAATAAATTTACCTATCCAAACATATGAATGAAAAGACCTCATTATTCGGTAAAACATATATTATAGCTTCTGACTTTCTATTACTAAATTGCTCATAACTCTTTAGTGAAAATTCTGAATTATTCCAAACTTGGTTATTTGGAAATTAGATTTGCATATCTTTCTTTTTTTGACACCTAATTTGGAAATTTTGAAATATGTTTACCTTCTAAAATATCTATTTAAATTGATTCTATCAATTTTACAAAATAGAGATGATTAATTATGATCTTCTATTACTAAATTGCTCATAACTCTCTAGTAAAAATTTTAAATTATGCAAACTTGTTCTTTGTGTTAGGATCGAGAGCACTAAGAGGGGGGGGGGTGAATTAGTGCAGCGGATATTTTTCAGCGATTTAAAGCGAAAGCTGCGTTCGTCCGATAAAAACGATTTCGATGTAAAAGCCGATTCACAGTTTGTATCTAAGTGTAGTTTACGCTGTTTGCGTCTAAATGCAGTTTGCGTCTAAATGCAGATTGCGTCTAAGCGCAGTTTGCATTTAAGCGCAGTTTGCGTCTAAGCGCAGATTGCGTCTAAGCGCAGTTTGCGTCTAGACACAGTTTGCGTTTAAGCGCAGTTTGCGTTTAAGCGCAGTTTGCGTCTGAGCGCAGTTTGCGTCCAAACGCAGTTTTATGTCTAAGTGCAGATTTACGTCTAAGTGGAGTTTTACGTCTAAATGCAGATTTACGTCTAAGTGCAGTTTTACATCTAAACGCAGTTTTGCGTCTAAACGCAGTTTTACGTCTAAACGCAGTTTTACGTCTAAACGCAGTTTTGCGTCTAAACGCAGTTTTACGTCTAAACGCAGTTTTACGTCTAAACGCAGTTTACGTCTTAACGCAATTTTTACGTCAAAGCGTAATTTTACGTCTAAACGTAGTTTTACGTTTAAAAGCAGTTTTGAACTTTGAAAACCGTTTTATGAATACGCAGAAAGCAATTTGCAGTTATAAATGGAATCAAAACTTAAGCGTAAACTGCAGTGTGAAGATCGCATTTAAAACACCGATTTACGCCCCGAATGCATATTCCGGAAGGATCGGAACTTAGAGACTTCGTTAAAAAGCGCCAGAGGGCAGTAGGTATGTAGGAGGTTTGCAGTAATGATAAAGTGCTCAAAGTAAAAGCAAACTAGAGATTTAGAGTGGTTGGTCGGTCTTGACCTACTCCACTTTTGGCTTCCTCCTCCGACGAGGTCACCGACGCCAACTAGCTGCCTTCCTTCAATGGGCGAAGGCTAACTGCCCTTTTACAGTTTCTCTCCTTTTTGACGGGCTCGGGGAGACAACCCTTACAGATCCTTTCTCTCCTCTTTTTACAACTCAAGACTTGAAGAACAGAAAGAGGAGAACTTTTGACTTTACACAAATTTGAGCTTTAGAATCACTGAAAAGATCAAGAATTGGTGTGGATCTGTATCTTTTTCAGTGCTGAATGGGTGGGGTATTTATAGGCCCCAACCCAGTTCAAATTTGAGCTCAAAACGATCAAATCCCGAATTCGGGATCGGGCGGTTGCACCTCTTGATCGAGAGGTTGCACCTTTTGGCAGAGTTTGGGAGATCGAGCCCAAAGGCGGTTGCACCTCTCTGTCGGGGCGGTTGCACCGCCGAAGTCCGCTCAAGATCGAGCCCCAAAGCGGTGCCACCTCGACTAAAGGCGGTTGCACCTCTCGCCTCGAAGCTCGAAGACCGAGCTCGGCGGGTACCCTCTCTGTCGGGGAGGTTGCACCGCCGCCTAGCTTCAAGATCTGAGCTCTGGGGTTGCACCTCCGGGCTGGGGCGGTTGCACCGCCCAGTCTCGCTGGGAGACACAGCCCTGGCGGTTGCACCTCCTGGCCTAGGCGGTTGCATCGCCTGGTGCAATCAGGGTCCGAATGGTTAGCTCCATTCATCCCAATTTCAATCTTTTCAGGGGCCCAATTGCCCCATGATTAAGCTAATGGGATCACCTCCCATTTTCAAGCTTAATCAACGTGCTAACTATGATTAAATCTAAGACAACTTCTGCAGCTTTGCTCCGATGCGTCAATCGCTTCTTCCGGCGAGTTTCCGACGAACTTCCGTCGATCATCCGATGAACCCTCGGTGATTCTTCTACGGACATCCGGCAAACTCCTGGACTTTGCGACGATCCACTTGGCGAAGTTCCGACGAGCTTCCGCTTGGCAAGCTTTCGGACTTCGGATCTGTTCTCTCGCAGAACCTCCGACGGCCGTCCGAACTTCCGTCGAACTCTCGAACTCCCAACGTGATCATGATCTTGACTCCGGCGTAACTCCTGCTGCTTGTCTAACTTTCATCGTAGTTAATCCTGCACACTTATCTTAACACATAGATTAGACAACAAATGACAATTGACTTCATCATCAAAATCCGAGATTCAACAATCTCCCCCTTTTTGATGATGACAATCAATTGATAATGGAGTTATCCTTAACTCCCCCTATCTATATGTCATAGTTGAGATAAGTCAACCTTGAATTCAAGACCTAAGAATTCAAGTGACGTATTGATAAGTTAGATCGTTAAACTTATCAATACTCCCATCATGATACCCATCATGATGTATCTCTTCAAGAATGATGTCAAAGCTTGACACATACATCATCAAGTTTGTATGATTGTGTTTGTAACTATTCATCATGTAATCATATAAAGCTGAAGGACTAATACATGATGCACACTTTTGAGATTTTCTAGCAAGTTTGCATTTACTTCACAAGATAGGATATCAACTCAAGACATAATGCAAACTATAGCACATGTTCATATATCTCTTGGTGATGCAAGGATGAAATAACTGTAACATTTTTTATAGCATCACTCAAGTATTTGCAACATGATTATGGCAGTGTTTATCAATTCATATGTTTCTCCCCCTTTGTCATCAACAAAAAGCATGATAGCATTATTAAAAAGCATGGTAGATGTGATTCCAAGAAGGTTATCATGCACATAAAGGAAGGCATGACACATATAATACTTTGAATACCCCCCTTTTTTTTTTTTTTTTTTGTTATAGTTCGTTGCTTGAAGGAGGAAAGTCATTTTTCAAAAGTTTTCATAAGAGTGTACACGAAAATCCCATTTTTAGCATTCAAAACTGAAAAATGAACTTCTTACATGCATTCGGTTATGAGTGTTCTTGATTTTTAAAAACATTTGTCACATAATTTCCAACATGTTATTTGATCAAGTGATGCCAAGGCATGCAATAGTAATCAATAACGTCCGAAAAATAATTTTAACTAGATTAAGTATTCGGACACATCAACATTCCTAATTCTCTTCTTATGAAATCAAATTGTTTTTCACTTAGGGGTTTTGTAAAGATATCAGCTAGTTGATGTTTCGTATCAATGAATTCTATGATTACATCATGATTCGTAACATGATCTCGTATAAAGTGATGTCTGATGTCAATATGTTTTGTTCTTGAGTGTTGTATAGGGTTTTTTGTTAGGCATATTGCACTTGTGTTATCACATTTAATGGGAATAGTTTTAAGATGAACTTTATAATCTTCTAAGGTATTTTTCTTCCAAACAACTTGTGCACAGCATGCACTTGCTGCAATATATTCAGCTTCGGTTGTTGATAGTGCAACCGAGTTTTGTTTCTTGGATGACTAGGAAACAAGGGCATGTCCTAAGAATTGACATGTTCTGATGTGATGTTTTTTCTATCTAATCTACAGACCAAATAAGTCAAGACAAGCATAAGCAGTTAACTCAAGCTCCTCTGATTTTGGGTACCATAATCCTAGATTTATGGTACCATTAAGATATCTGAGTATTCTTTTAACTGCTTTGAGATGAGATATTTTAGGGTTTGATTGAAATCTAGCACAAAGTCCTACACTAAACATTATGTCTAGTCTAGTTACAGTGAGGTAAAGTAAACTTCCTATCATACCCCTATAGGTTTTTTGATCGAAGCTTTCTCCATTTTCATCAATTTCTAACTTAGTGGAGGTGCTCATAGGAGTGTTAATAGCTTTTGAGTTATTCATATTGAACTTCTTTAGCAAACTCATAGCATATTTGGTTTGACTAATAAAGATGACATTGCTTAGTTGTTTGATTTGTAGACCTAAGAAGAATGTTAACTCTCCCATTAGACTCATTTCGAATTCATGACTCATAGTTTTCGCAAAGGATTCACAAAGAGATTCATTCGTAGAACCAAAGATAATATCATCAACATAAATTTGAACAATAAGAAAATTATTTTCAAAGTTCTTAATGAATAATGTAGTATCAACCTTGCCTTTTATGAAATTATTTTCAATAAGAAAAGAACTAAGTCTCTCATACCAAGCCCTTGGAGCTTGTTTTAAACCATAGAGCGCTTTAGTTAATCTAAACACATGATTAGGGAGACTATTATTTTCAAATCCAGGAGGTTGTTCAACATAGACTTCTTCGGAAATAAAGCCATTAAGAAAAGCGCTTTTAACATCCATTTGAAACAACTTAAAATTATTACTGCTAGCGTAGGCAAGGAGCATCCTTATGGCTTCCAATCGAGCCACAGGAGCGAAGGTTTCTTCGTAATCGATACCTTCTTCTTGGTTGAAACCTTTGGCCACTAATCTAGCCTTGTTTCTAACCACGATACCATTTTCATTTTGCTTGTTTCTGAAGACCCATTTAGTACCAATAACTAAATGGTCATTTGGCCTAGGAACAAGCTTCCACACTTCATTTCTCTCAAATTGATTTAATTCATCTTGCATTGCAATAATCCATGAATCATCTTTCATGGCTTCATCAATACATTTGGGTTCAATTTGAGAAAGAAAGGCGGCATTTGCACAAAAGGTTTTAAGAGAAGATCGTGTTTGAACCCCCTTTGATGCGTCTCCTAAGATTAGCTCCTTAGGATGAGCATCTACATACTTCCAATCCTTGGGTAAGGAAATCTGAGAAGTGGATGCATCCAAGTTACTAGTTGGAGACGGGGTTTCATTTAAATTCAAAGAATCAAAATTAACATCATCGTCAAGATCATTTTTTGTGATTTCAGAAATCTCATTCAAAAACAACATGAATAGATTCTTCAATAGTTAGAGTTCTTTTATTAAAGATACGAAAGGCTTTAGAAACTGTAGAATAACCAAGAAAGATCCCTTCATCGGATTTAGCATCAAATTTTCCTAAGTTGTCTTTTTCATTCAAGATAAAACACTTACACCCAAAGACTTTAAAATATGGAACGTTAGGTTTTTTATTGTTCCATAACTCATAGGGAGTTTTGGTTAGTAGAGGTCTCACTAGAACTCTATTTAAAATGTAGCATGCATTATTTACGGCTTCGGCCCAAAAATATTTGGGTAGGTTGTGTTCATTCAACATGGTTCTTGCCATTTCTTGTAAATTTTGATTTTTTCTTTCTACAACTCCATTTTGTTGAGGGTTTCTAGGAGTAGAGAAATTATGGTTGTATACATTGAGTTCACAAAATTCCTAGAAATCATGGTTTTGAAATTCACCACCATGATCACTTCTAATTGACAAAATCATAGAACCTTTCTCATTCTGAACGAGTTTGTAAAACTTGGTAAAAGATCTAAGGCATTCACTTTTCTGTTTTAAGAAGTAAGTCCATGTGTATCTGCTATAGTCATCCACGATGACGAAAGCGTATTTGCTACCTCCTAGGCTTGATGTGGAGATGGGTCCAAACAAGTCCATATGGATCAATTGTAAGGGCCTAGAGGTGCTTATTTGATTTTTAGATTTGAAGCTACTCTTAATTTGTTTACCTAATTGGCAGGCATCACATACATTATCTTTGATGAACTTGATATGAGGAATTCCTCTTACAAGTTCTTTGGATGATATTTGAGTGATTAGCTTCATGCTAGCATGACCTAATCTTCTGTGCCATATCCAAGCATTTTCATTTAAAGCAGAAAAACATGTTTCATTACATAAATCATTGATGTCAATAGTGTATACGTTATTTTGTTTTAATGCAATCATAGATATATTTTTGTGTGGTTTTTCAATGATGCAAGCATTAGATTCAAATCTGATAATATATCCTTTATCACACAATTGACTAATGCTCAGGAGGTTATGTTTTAGACCATCAACTAGCAAAACATCTTCAATAGAAAAGTTGGATTTGTTACCTATGGTTCCTTTGCCAATGATTTTACCCTTATTGTTGTCTCCGAAGGTGACATATCCTTCGTCTATACTAGTGAGCTTAGAGAATTGGGATGGATCTCCGGTCATATGCCTTGAGCATCCACTATCAAGGTACCATCTCTTGCTCCTAGCTTGCGATGGTTTAGTTTTCTACAAGAAAGGATGATGTTTAGGTACCCATTTGCTTTTGGGTTCCTCACAAATAGATCTATATTTTCTATCATGTTGCATAGAATTTGTCATGGTTCCTTTAGGAACCCAAATCAATTTGTTTGGACTAAATTTACTGAATGGACAATAATGCGTCTTGTTTCCGAACTTGCAACAAAAGTTGCATTTGCTTTGATGTCTGACATGTAAGATGGGGCCTTTTACGAAGGTAGTTGGATTTTGGTGAGGACTCCTCACAAATCCAATCCCACTTCTTTTGGGAACATGACCCTTGTTTATAAGGATCATGTTTAATGACTTGCTACCAACCTCGAATTTCTTCAAGGTGTCCTTAAGTAGTAAGTTTTCTTTTTGAAAAGTTTCTAGATCATGACATTTGATACATGAATTTAAACTATCATGATATTCAATTTTTAACTTATTAAAATTACAAGTAAGACTATCATGCTCCTTTTTTAGCAATTTGTATTTTCTATTGATAATCTTGCATTCATCAAATAAGTCATGGAAGGCATTTAATAATTCATCGAAAGATAAATCAGCATCTAATAAATTCGTTACCTCCTCTCCGATGGCCATTAAGGCGTAATGAGCAACTTGCTCGGTGTTGGACTCCTCTTCTTCAGATGCGCTCGAGTCATCCCATGTTGCTTGAAGAGCCTTCTTTTTTGATGTTCTTCTTTTGACTTGGGGACAATCACTCTTGTAGTGTCCCGGCTTTTTACATTCATAGCAGATCACTTGGTCCTTCTTGGGTTCAAGTTTATTTTTCGCATCATTCTTAAACTTGTTTCTTTTGAAGAATTTCTTAAACTTTCTTGTTAAAAGTGCCAAGTCATCATCATAGTCCTCAACACTTGAGTTTTCTCTCAAGTGGTATTCAGAAGTTTTAAGTGCCATATCCTTCCTGTTCTTTGGAAGGATGTCTTCTTGCTCTTCATGAGCTTTGCAAGTCATTTCGTAGGTCATTAATGACCCGATTAGTTCTTCAAGAGGGAAGTTGCGCAGATCTTTTGCCTCTTGAATAGCAGTGACTTTAGGATCCCAACTTTTAGGAAGGGATCTTAGTATCTTATTTACGAGTTCAAAATCCGAAAAACTTTTTCCGAGTCCTTTTAGACTGTTGACGACATCCGTGAAACGGGTAAACATGTCGCCAATGGTTTCACTCGGTTTCATTCGGAAAAGTTCAAAAGAATGCAGCAACAGATTGATTTTTGACTCTTTCACTCTACTTGTGCCCTCGTGGGTCACTTCAAGTGTGTGCCAAATATCAAATGCAGTTTCGCAAGTTGAAACACGATTAAACTCGTTTTTATCAAGTGCGCAAAATAAGGCATTCATAGCCTTTGCATTAAGAGCGAAAGCCTTCTTTTCCAATTCATTCCAATCGATCATTGGAAGAGAAGACTTTGAAAATCCGTTTTCAACAAGGTTCCACAGTTCAAAATCCATAGAAATAAGAAAGATCCTCATTCGGGTCTTCCAGTAGGTGTAGTCCGTTCCACTGAACATGGGTGGACGTGTAATAGAATGCCGCTCTTGGTTTCCGGCGTATGCCATCTCTCTCTTGGGTTTTAATCCGTTAGAGAGTTAACCTTGCTTTGATACCAATTGTTAGGATCGAGAGCACTAAGAGGGGGGGGGGTGAATTAGTGCAGCGGATATTTTTCAGCGATTTAAAGCGAAAGCTGCGTTCGTCTGATAAAAACGATTTCGATGTAAAAGCCGATTCTTAGTTTGTATCTAAGTGTAGTTTACGCTGTTTGCGTCTAAATGCAGTTTGCGTCTAAATGCAGATTGTGTCTAAGCGCAGTTTGCATTTAAGCGCAGTTTGCGTCTAAGCGCAGATTGCGTCTAAGCGCAGTTTTCATCTAGACACAGTTTGCGTTTAAGCGCAGTTTGCGTTTAAGCGCAATTTGCGTCTGAGCGCAGTTTGCGTCCAAACGCAGTTTTATGTCTAAGTGCAGATTTACGTCTAAGTGGAGTTTTACGTCTAAATGCAGATTTACGTCTAAGTGCAGTTTTACGTCTAAACGCAATTTTGCGTCTAAACGCAGTTTTACGTCTAAACGCAGTTTTACGTCTAAACGTAGTTTTGCGTCTAAACGCAGTTTACGTCTAAACGCAGTTTTTATGTCAAAGCGTATTTTACGTCTAAACGCAGTTTTACGTTTAAAAGCAGTTTTGAACTTTGAAAACCGTTTTATGAATACGCAGAAAGCAATTTGCAGTTATAAATGGAATCAAAACTTAAGCGTAAACTGTAGTGTGAAGATCGTACGAAAACACCGATTTACGTCTGAATGCAGATTCGGAAGGATCAGAACTTAGAGACTCGTTCGTAAAAGCGCAGAGGGCAGTAGGTATGTAGGAGGTTTGCAGTAATGATAAAGTGCTCAAAGTAAAAGCAAACCAGAGATTTAGAGTGGTTCGGTCAGTCTTGACCTACTCCACTTTTGGCTTCCTCCTCCGATGAGGTCACCGACGTCAACTAGCTGCCTTCCTTCAATGGGCGAAGGCTAACTGCCCTTTTACAGTTTCTCTCCTTTTGACGGGCTCAGGAGACAACCCTTACAGATCCTTTCTCTCCTCTCTTTACAACTCAAGACTTGAAGAACAGAAAGAGGCGAACTTTTGGACTTTACACAAATTTGAGCTCTTAGAATCACTGAAAAGATCAAGAATTCGGTGTGGATCTGTATCTTTTCAATGCTGAATGGGTGGGGTATTTATAGGCCCCAACCCAGTTCAAATTTGGAGCTCAAAACGATCAAATCCCGAATTCGGGATCGCTGTTGCACCTCTTATTTTGGAGAGGTTGCACCGCCGGCGAGTTTCGGAGATCGAGCCCGGGAGGTTGCACCTCTTCGCCGGGGCGGTTGCACCTTCGAAGTCCGGCTCAAGATCGAGCCCCGTGTGGTGCCACCCTCGACCGAAGGCGGTTGCACCTCTCGCCGGAAGCTTCAAGACCGAGCTTCGGTGGTGCTACCTCTCGTCGGGGAGGTTGCACTTTGCTCTATCTCGAAGATCGAGCTCGGGGTTGCACCGCCCGGTCTCGCTGGGAGACACAGCCACGGCGGTTGCACCTCCTGGCCTAGGGCGGTTGCACCGCCTGGTGCAATCGAGGTCCGAATGGTTAGCTCCATTCGCCCAATTTCAATCTTTTCAGGGGGCCCATTGCCCCAAGATTAAGCTAATGGGATCACCTCCCATTTTCAAGCTTAATCAGCGTGCTAACTTCGATTAAATCTAAGACAACTTCTGCAGCTTTGTTCGATCGTCAATCGCTTCTTCCGGCGAAGTTTCCGTGAACTTCCGTCGATCATCCGATGAACCCTCGGTGATTCTTCTCATGGACATCCGGCAAACTCCTGGACTTTCATGACGATCCACTTGGCGAGATCCGGCGAGCTTCGGCAGCAAGCTTCTGGACTTCTCGGATCTGTTCTCGCAGAACCTCCGACGACCGTCTGAACTTCCGTCGAACTCTCGAACTCCCAACGTGATCATGATCTTGACTCCGGCGCAACTCCTGCTTCTTGTCTAACTTTCATCGTAGTTAATCCTGCACACTTATCTCAACACATAGATTAGACAACAAATGACAATTGACTTCATCATCAAAATCCGAGATTCAACACTTTGGAAACTAGATTCACATATCTTTCTTTTGAAAATTTCAAAGGACATCTAATTTAGAAATTTTGAAGTATGTTTGCCTTCTGAAACATCTGTTTAAATTGATTCTATCAATTCTGCAAAACAGAGATGATCAATTCTAACCTTCCTTTACTCTATTTGTTGTAACTTCCTGTTTTTGTTATCTAAAAATAGATTGATACAGCTTTCCAATGACACCTATTTTTAGTGAATTGGAGTAATCTTGGTCACTCAAACAATTCAGGAAATGTACCATTCAAATTCTGTCAAAATTGAAAACTTTGTTGAGTTTTGCCTATTCAATTTTCATCATATTGGAAATTTGATTTCTGCTAAATTCTTCTTCCATTGAGCTTTATATTAGTCCTTTGAAATTCTTGTATTATTCATCCTGAAATTGTTGTATGTTTGAAATTTATTATGTAATGCTTTGTTTGCATTTCCTTGTTTGATAAAGGCACATGCATATCTCCATTGTTCCACATGTGCCGATTTGTGCCAATGTTATTGTTCATACTACCTTTTGTACTCGGTGTCTTATGGGATATTGTAAACCTTTGCGAGGAAATGGTAAAGGGAGTTATGTATAGAGCCAAGGATATGCCGAATTCCCCCATTGACTTCACTCGGACGTGGATGGATGGAGCTCCTAGGCGTGGGAGACTTATGCTTGGTAGTCATCCGAAATGGATGAATCATATTATGTATATGGTCCCATAGCCCTCTATGTTTTTGATATAATATCCAAAGCTTTGCTTATGAGTTTATATTTATGCTTTGGATAAAATGGAATGCATGCTACATCAAAAATAACATACAAGCTTGTGTTTATTATTCGGTTCACTTGTTATACTTTTGAGTGTTTCAGTATGTCATTTTTTTATGCTCCCAAACGCTCTTTACGCTTTGATATGCACCTAAATACTTTATGTGCTATTTGATACATGCCTTAATGCTTTTTTTGCTAATAAAATGCTCCAATTTCCTTTCTCCTATTGTTATGTCTAACACTTTTTTTTTGAATGAGGTAACCCTTTGTGATTTTTTATATCAAATGAGATGATTTTAAATGAACACTTATATTTTTACTTTTGTTATCTTGATACTAAGCTTGCTTGAACTTCTCCTATCGCCATGGATACGTTAGGCGTTTACTGAGCTCTTTATGCTCACCCTGTTGCTATATAAATTTTTCAGGGTAGCTTGTCACGCACTGAAAAGCTAGAATTGGGTTGAAGTAGTGAAAGGCTAGAAGATTTTTGGGCTAATCTTTGTTGGATGATAGGTTTTTATTATATAGTATACTTTACTTCTGATGTAATGTTAAGGATATGTTGATACATATGTGTTGTAAAAGTTTAAAGGACTGGTCATGTTTATGGAATGATAAGTTTAAGTTATATAAGGATAAGAACTCATGGTAAATAATTATCTTTTTGTGATTGTATATATTTCTACAATTATGGATTTGTGTTGTGGTTGATGTTTAGTGAGTTGCCTTTGGATTTTATGAATCTCTGAATGAAGTGGAGTATGATTTATGTAATGTATATGTTTATGAATTGTGACTATTGATTTGAATGGTTCTTAGTATCCTTAAATTGTTAGATTGGATCATGGATGGACTTGATGATAAATTTTGATATTATTGATTTTAGATAGGGTCACATCTCCTGAATACGATATTTCGGGGGGTGTGACAAGAGTTGGTATCAGAGCATGATTTGAGGATTTCTAAGAATTTTGATATGCTATATATGTAATTAATTTAAAGGTTTAGTGATTTCTATTTAGAGACTGATCAAAAGTTTTCTTTTGCTATTTTTAGGAAGCAAGGATGATAAGGTCATCTGGTTCTCCTGTTGCATTCACTTCTGATCAATTGAGTGGAATTATGAAAACTCTAGAGGCTATGACACAAGTAATGCAACAACAAGGAAGAAATGATGAAACGGGGAATTCAAACTTGACTGAGTTGGGAATTGAACAGTTTAAGAAGCTTAGTTCTCCCAGTTTTAGTGGTGAGCCTGATCCAATGGTAGCAGAACAATGGATGATGCAGATAGAGAAAATATTTGATGTTCTAATTTACCCAGATGAGAAGAAGGTTTCTCTTGCTACCTTCATGCTAGAAGGAGAGGTTGAGCACTGGTGGCGAACCATAAAGAGGATTTTTGAAGCTTGATAGGAGCCAATCACTTGAAAGGTATTTATAAAAAAATTCAATGATAAATATTTTCCAGATTGTATCAGAGAGCAGAAAGAATTGGAGTTCTTAAATCTCATCTTGGCAAATTTGACAATAGCCAAATATGAGTCTAAATTCACTGAGCTTTCTAGATTTGTTACGCATATGATTGATGATGAATATAGGAAAGCAAAAAAGATTTGAAAGAGTACTAAGGTCGGTAATAAGAAGCCGAATATCAGCTTTAAAACTCTAGGTATACACTGATGTAGTAGAAAGAGCTTTCATACTTGAAAAAGACTTGGAGGAGATCCAAGAAATCAGGGATAAGAACAACAAGGATAAGTTTGTTGGTAAAAGTAAGAAAGGAAATGAAGCAGAAAGAAGTAACAAGACGGTAAAGGTACCTAGATTTGACAAAGGAACTCTATCGCAAAGAACTTTATCGTGTACAAAATGTGGACGTAATCATGAAACAAGTGAGTATTTTTGGGTAATTGGAGCCTGTTTTGCTTGTGGAAAGTTAGATCATAAAGTCAGAGACTACCTACTAAACAAGAAGAAAGAGCCACTACCCCCTAAGCCAACAACCCATGCTAGAGTATATGCTATCACAGAATAAGATTCCAGATCTTCTAAATCAGTGGTTGAAGGTATTCTACATGTTTCTAATAGAAATGCAAAAGTTTTGTTTGATCCTGGTTCCAACTTATCTTTTGTTTCACAATATTTTGTTGTCACTTGGGCATTTAACCTAAACCATTGGGGATTCCTTGATTACAAATCTGGTTTATCCATCTTGTTTGATTTCTATCGGAGAACATGAACTCCTTGCCGATTTGATACTCCTAAAAATCCAAGGTTTTAATATTATACTAGGCATGGATTGGTTATCTTCCTATCATGCTAGTATTGATTGCTATACAAAAATAATTACTTTCTGTATACCAAATCAGCCTATCTTCTACTTTGAGGGTATTAGGCATGATTTGCCTCTTTGCTTAATATCGGCACTTCAAACTCAACACCTTATGCATAAGGGATGTTTTTGTTATATTATATATGTAAAGGAACATTCAGAACAAGAAACACACCTAAATGAAATTTTCGTGGCTAAAGAGTTCCTTGATATATTCCCAGAGGATTTGCTTGGACTACCTCCAGACAAGGAAGGTGAATTTATTATTGATTTAGTCCCTGAGTCAGCCTCAATATCTAAGCCTCCCTACATAATGGCACCACTCGAGCTCGAGAAATTGAAGAAATACAAGAGTTGTTAGATAAGTGTTTCATTCGACCCAGCGTCTCACCGTGGGGTGCTCCAGTGTATTAGTTAAGAAGAAGGATGAGACGTTGAGGCTTCGTATTGATTATAAATAGTTGAATCAAGTGACCATCAAAAATAAGTATCCCCTACCTAGGATTGATGACTTGTTTAATCAATTGTAGGATGCACAAGTATTCTCCAAGATTGATCTAAGATTAGGTTACTGTCACTTGAAGGTCAAGAAGGAGGATAGTCCAAAAATAGCCTTTAGAACTCGATATGGTCACTATGAATTTTTAGTAATGTCTTTTGGCTTGACTAATGTTCCTGCAGCTTTTATGGAACTGATGAATAAAATATTTTAGCCACTCTTAGATGATTATGTAATTATACACATTGATGATATATTAGTATATTCAAGGAGTAATCAAGAGCATGATAAACACTTGAGACATGTATTATTTATACTAAGAGAAAAGAAGTTGTATGTAAAGTTTAGCAAATGTGAATTTTGGTTGAAGGAAATTACTTTCTTAGGTCACATGATTTCAGGAAAGGGCATATCTGTTGATCCAAAGAAGGTGGAAGCGATAGTTCATTGAGAAGTGCCAACAAATGTAAATAAGTTAGAAGTTTCTTGAGCATGGCGGGGTTATTATAGGAGATTTGTGGAGGATTTTCTCAAATTACTCATCCTCTCACCAAGACTCAAAAGAATATGAAATTTGAATGGAGTGGTGATTGTGAGCAAAGTTTTCAAGAATTAAAAAAGAAGATTGACTAGTACCCCTATTCTCACTATTCGAAAGTGGTAATGAAGGATTTGTAGTTTAAACCGATGCTTCAAGAAAGGGCCTTGGATATGTTTTGATGCAAGAAGGGAAAGTAATTGCTTATGCTTCAAGGCAGCTAAAGAATTATGAATTGAATTATCGACTCATGATTTGGAATTGGCAGACAATCATCTTTGCTCTAAAGATTTAGAGACATTACTTGTATGGGTGGACATTTGATATCTTTACTGATCACAAGAGTTTAAAGTACATTTTTACATAGAAGGAGTTAAATATGAGGCAGCGAAGATGGATAGAACTTCTAAAGGATTATGATTGTACCATATGTTATCACCCAGGTAAAGTAAATGTTATAGCTGATGCACTTAGTAGAAAATCTACAAGTTTTATGGCTAGTCTGGTTGTGAAACAATGGAAGCTATTAGAAAGAAATTATGATTCGAATGTAGTAAGGAAAGGGCAAGACTCACTAATGTTGATGGCCTCTATCCAGGTGCAAACTGATCTCATTCAACAAATTAAAGAAGGACAACTACGAGATCCACATTTAATATACTTGAGGAATGAAGTTGAATTTTTTAAATTTCAAGTGATGGCCTATTGAGATTTGGGGATAGAATATATGTTCCAAATGACCCAGATATCAAGAACCAAATCTTGAACAAAGGTCACAACTCAAAGTATACCATACATCCTAGTAGCACGAAAATGTATAGAGATCTCCAAAGTCATTATTTGTGGAAACGCATGAAGGAGATTGCAATATATGTTTCAATGTGTTTGACATGTCAGCAAATCAAAGCAGAACACCAAAGACCTGGAGGTTTGTTATAGCCCTTAGATATTCCTGAATGGAAATGAGAATGCATTACTATGGACTTTATTTTAGGACTACCCAAAACCTCTAGAAAGCATGATGCTATTTGGGTCATTGTCGATAGGTTAACCAAATATGCACATTTCTTGCCAATCAATATGACTTATTCTCTTGATAAGCTTGCAGATTTGTATGTTAATGAAATAGTAATACTTCATGGTGTCCCGAAGGAGATCATCTCGGATAGAGACTCTAGATTTGTTTCTAGATTTTGGAGGAGATTACAAGATTCTATGAGCACCAAAGTAAAGTTTAGCACTACCTATCACCCTCAGACTGATGGTCAATTTAAAAGAACAATTCAAGTACTTGAGGATTTGCTTAGAGCCTATGTTATGGATTAGAGAGGTGAATGAGATAAAAATATTTCTCTTATTGAGTTCACTTACAATAATAGTTACCATTCGAAAGTATTGGATGACTCTTTATGAAGCATTGTATGGGTGAAAAGTGTAGAACGCCTATATCTTTGGGAGAAAGTTGGTGATAAAAGTTGTTAGCACCAGATAAAGTACAATAGACTACTGAAAATATTCAAGTTATCCAAGTTCTTTTTCTAAGGTTGCATATACATGTTTTTATATATAATAAACTGTAATGTACTTCGAGACTCATCATTCAAATTCAAATTCAGCGTTTAAAATCAAATTATCTAGATTTTTCTTAAGATTAAATAGCATCATTAAAAATAACATGAAAAGATCTTTTAACAATTGAAGCCATTTGTTGAAGCCTTTATATACTTAAGAGGTAGTAGGACACTAAAAATTATGCCTTCATCAAATTTTTTGGTAAGGTCAAAATGTCTTTAAAATTAAGATATTTACAAATGAAAAACTTAAATATAAAATATTAATTTTTTAGCATCCATCTTACTGGAACAATTATACCATATAATAAAATTGATAAAATACTTTCTTTAGTAAACTTGGGTGAAACTAATTTGGTTTTGTCATTTTTTTCTTGAAGATAGCATCCAATCAATTTTATTGATAGTATAAATTAATTTTATGTTATTTAATCTTGGTTGATCATTGAATAATAACAAAGCAAGGGTGACGAAAGGCTAAGACTAGGTGAAGAAGATTGCATGTTTAATTTTGAATGATACAATGTTATCATTGTTGAATCGATTTTGATGATGAAATTAGGTTATAATTTGTTTGATCTAATATATATATTGAGAAAAGTGTATAGGATTAACTACGATAGTAGTAAGATATAAAAGAGATATTATGCGAGTCAAGATCAAGATCTTATTGGGAGTTAGAGACTCATCGAAAGTTTGGACATTTGTCGGAAGTTTTCACTGAACTAATTTGAGAAGTCCAAGAGTTTTGCCAAAAAGCTCTTGAACTCACCAAGAAAGATCATAGTAAAAATCCAAGAGCTTCTTGAAGTCCGTTAGAACATTGCCGAGTTAATTTGATGTTTCTTAGGAAGTATGTCTAAGCTTCTTGAAAAAACTAATCGACACACCCTAACAACAAAAGATTTGAATTATGTCTTAATTATCGTAGTTAGAGTATAAAATAAGTTAGGATTGAGAGATAATTCTATTAACTTAATTAGAATAACTCCGGGAATAGAACTGAATTAAATAATTGATTGTAATTCGACCCCAAAGTCTGTGCCAACTGTGGTATGCTTTTGGAAAAGTAGTGCCCCCCTGGGATATGCAGGCGTGGTACGCTTGAGGGAATGATGGTACTATCGGCAGCAATGCTGCCGATGGTAGTACCACCTTTGTTGTGCATGGTACCCGCTTAGTAATGATTAGTGGTAGTACCAGCCCAATAACGATGGTGGTACCACCCGGTACCTTCTGATTACGGGGATGTGACACTTTTTGAACAATTTGAATCCATTGGGGCTTATAAAAAATCTCACTTTTCTACATGAAAGACATAAAAAGTGGCTTAATGTTGGAATTCTTGAGTCATAAAGTGTTGTAAAAGTTAAATTCTCCTTTTATCTTAGCCTTTTAACCATCAAGAAAAGAATGAGACTTATAGGGTTATCTCCCAAACTCGAGAAAAGAGAAAGCACTATAAAGAGGTGTTGGGTCTTCACCTATTGAAGGAAGGCCTTAGTAGATGTTATAACTGTCGAAGGAGGAATCGAAAGTAGATGGAGGTCATGCTTAGAACCACTCTAAATTCTTGTTTGCTTTTATTTATGTAATTTACATTGCTACAAGCCTCCTTAATATACTTTTGCACTTTATGAAAGCTTTCAAGTTCTAACTTCTCTCAAACAAATTGAATCAAAACCATTTTAAACGGAATCAGTTTTATTGAAACATATTTTTTCTCAAATCGTTAGAAAGTTTTTCGGTGAACTAATTCACCCCCTCTTAGTGTCATTTTGATCCTAACAATTGGTGTCGGAGTAAGGTTCACTCTCATTTGGTCTTAAACCTAGAGAGATGGTATTTGCTAACAACCTAGAGGTCATTCAATTACACGTTCATACATGTGTTTAATGGGGCCGGATGAAGATCTAGAATGAGGATGTTCACTAATTTTGATAGATTCAAAATTATGGAATATTATAAAAAATGAATTTCAAAAGTCTAATCATTTGAACGATTGTAATGAATTAGAGAAAAAGACTTTTACTTTAAATACAAAGGCTATGAATGCTTTGTTTTGTGACCTAGATAAAAACGAGTTTAATTGTGTGTCATTTGTGAAACGACATTTTGATATTTTGCACACACTCGAAGTGACTCATGAAGGCACTAGTAGAAGTGAGAGTCAAAAATCAATCTTTTAGTGCATACTTATGAGTTGTTCTAAATGAACTGAGTGAGACCATTTGGAGACATGTATACCTAGCCATGGATGTCACTAAATGGTTTAAAAGGACTTATAAAAGTTTCATTTTGAGTTTCATAATAAAATTCTATGATCCCTTCCAAAGAGTTAGACCCTAAAAGTCACCAGAATTAAGAGGTCAAAGGTTTAAATAACTTCTCTTGAAGAACCAATCGGGTCACTAATGACTTTATAAGATGACTCTGTAATGCTTTAGCTAAAGAACAACCTTATAAAGAACAGAAGGATGACTCTAAGAACTCAAAGAAGATCACTTGAAAGAAAATTCAAATAATGAGGACTTTGATAAAGACTTCATGTCATTAACAAAAAGGTTCAAAAAAAATTATAAAAAGAAAATAAATTTTAAAAATACACTAAAAGTAAAATTGAACCTAAGAAAGAACTGGATATGTTATAAGAGAATCAGAACATTACAAGAATTGAATGTTTAGCTTCCCTTTTTTTTAAAATTTATAAGGACCATTTGTAAATATGGAGGATTTTTAAAATAATTTTAGCACTAAATATTTTTTTATATATTAAGAAATTATAGAGAGACCAAATGTGAATCTTAATAATTGAAGGTGATTTATGAAAGATTCACACTAAGAAAAAAAAAGATAAAATAAAATAAAATAAAATGGGACTTGTGGCATTAGCAAGGATAAGCCACTTGTATTGATTCTAAAGATAGACACCTAAACCTCCATGCATGGTTGCTCACCTATTTTGCATGAGTCAAACCTAAGTAATTTAAGTGCACAATTAAGGGAAAACTTCACGCCAATGTAACTTGAGGAATGAAGGAATTGAAGGAGAAGAGAAAGAGAAAGAGAAAGAATGAAGAAGAAGAAGTTTTATCTTGGTTTGGTTTCTTTGCATCAATTCTCCCACATTTGGAAAATCAAAACTTTTGAGCAAGTGTTCTTAACCATCTTAGAATAAATTTGATCCTTGTTTTCCCTTGATTTGAGAAAATTGGAAGATTGTGGCTGCATGTAAGATATCCATGCCATTTATATTATCAAATGTTGAATCTGGAAATTTTCCAGATTTTGATCTTTCAATGCTTGTGTGGTCAACTTTTTGCACCAAATTCGGATTGAGGAGAAACCTCTTTCTTTCAAAAAAGAGACTTATAGGCGGCTTTCATTTGATATAAAATTAAAAAGATTTGATCCAAACATATCAAACTATGAAAAAGACCCTCATTATTCGTAAAACATATATTATAAACTCCGACTTTCTATTACTAAATTGTCCAACTCTTTAGTGAAAATTCTGAATTATCTAAACTTGGTTATTTTCCAATTAGATTTATATCTTTCTTTTGACACCTAATTTGGAAATTTTGAAATATGTTTACCTTCAAAATATCTATTTAAATTGGATTCTATCAATTTTACAAAATAGAGATGATTAATTATGATCTTCTATTACTAAATTGCTCAAAGCCGCTCTCTAGTAAAAATTTTAAATTATACAAACTTGTTCTTTGTGTTGGGATCGAGAGCACTAAGAGGGGGTGAATTAGTGCAAGCGGATATTTTCAGCGATTTAAGTTTAAAGTCACGTCAACTCCGATAAAAACGATTTCGATGTAGCCGATTCACGTTTGTATCTAAGTGTAGTTTACCCTGTTTGCGTCTAAATGCAGTTCGTCTAAATGCAGATTAGTCTAAGCGGTTTGCATTTAAGCGCCAGTTGCTTAGATTAAGCGTCTAAAAGCGCCGGTTCGTCTAGGCGATTTAGTTTAAAGCGCGGTTTAGTTTAAAAGCGCAGTTCGTTTTGGCGGCGTTTATTTCGCGTCAAACGCAGTTTATTCTAAAAGTGCAGATTTATCGCCTAAGGAGTTTACGTCTAAATGCAGATTTACGCCTAAGTGCAGTTTTTTTTACATCTAAACGGTTTTAAGCCTAAACGAAGTTTTAAATAAACGCCAGTTTTACGCCTAAACGCAGTTTTATGTCTAAACGCAGTTTTTACGATCTAAAACGGTTTTTTTATCGCCTAAACGCAGTTTTTACGCCTTAATTCATAATTTTTTTCAAAGCGTAATTTTACGTCTAAACGTGGTTTTTCGCTTAAAAGCAGTTTTGAACTTTGAAAACCGTTTTTATGAATCGCAGAAAAGCAATTTGCAGTTATAAATGGAATCAAAACTTTTAAACCGATTAGTGTGAAGATCGTATGAAAAAACACCGGGATTTTACGCCCGAATGCATATTCGAAGGATGAAACCAGAACTGCTCGTTAAAGCTTAGAGGGCAGTAGGTATGTAGGAGGTTTGTGTTTATGATAAAGTGCTCAAAGTAAAAGCAAACTAGAGATTTAGAGCGGTTGGTCAGCCTTGACCTACTCCACTTTTGGCTTCCTCCGGCTTCCGGGTCACCCGACGTCCTTCACCCCTTCCTTCAATGGCGCTAACTGCCCTTTTACAGTTTCTCTCCTTTTTGACGGCTCAGGGGAGACAACCCTTACAGATCCTTTCTCTCCTCTTTTTTTACAACTCAAGACTTGAAGAACGAAAAGAGGAGAACTTTGGACTTTATACAAATTTGAGCTCTTAGAATCACTGAAAAGATCAAAATTGATGGATCTGTATCTTTCATTGCTTGAATGGGTGGGGTATTTATAGGCCCCAACCCAGTTCAAATTTGAGCTCAAAAAAGCATCAAATCCCGAATTAGGGATCAGTGTTGCACCTCTTCTGATGGAGAGGTTGCACCGCCGGCCCATTCGGAGATCGGAGCCAAAGGCGGTTGCACCTCTTCGTAAGCGGGCGGTTTACCCGCCAAGTCCGCTCTTTCGAAAAGCCCCAACTAGCGGTGCCACCTCGACTACTAAGGCGGTTGCACCTCTACACTGAAACTCGAGGCCGAGCTTCGGCGGTGCTACCTCTCTGGGGGAGGTTGCACCGCCAGTCTAGCTTCGAAGACTGAGCTCTGAAGCGGTTCACCTGGCCGGGGGTTACCCGCCGGTCTCGGAAACCACCGACGGCGGTTTACACCCCTCTGGCCTGGGCGGTTGCATCATCTGGTTGCAATCGGAAGGAATGGTTAGCTCCATTCATCCCAATTTCAATCTTTCGGGGCCCAATTGCCCCAAAGATTAAGCTAATGGGATCACCTCCCATTTCAAGCTTAATCAACGTGCTATGATTAAATCTAAGACAACTTCTGCGGCTTTGTTCGATGTCGTCAATCGCTTCTTCCGCGAAGTTCGACGAACTTCCGTCGATCATCCGATGAACCCTCGGTGATTCTTCTACGGACATCCGGCAAACTCCTGGACTTTTGCGACGATCCACTTGGCAGTTCCGACGAGCTTAAGCAAGCTTCTGGACTTCCGGATCTGTTCTCTTAAGAACCTCCGACAGCCGTCCGAACTTCGTCGAACTCTCGAACTCCCAACGATCATGATCTTGACTCCGGTAAACTCCTGCTGCTTGTCTAACTTTCATCGTAGTTAATCCTGCACACTTATCTTAACACATGATTAGACAACAAATGACAATTGACTTCATCATCAAAATCGAGATTCAACAATCTCCCCTTTTGATGATGACAATCAATGATAAATGAGTTATCCTTAACTCCCCTATCTATATGTCATAGTTGAGATAAGTCAACCTTTGAATTCAAGACCTAAATTCAAGTGACGTATTGATAAGTTAGATCGATTAAACTTATCAATACTCCCATCATGATACCCATCATGATGTATCTCTTCAAGAATGATGTCAAAGCTTGACATACATCATCAAGTTTGTATGATTGTGTTTGTAACTATTCATCATGTAATCATATAAAGCTGCGAAGGACTAATACATGATGCACACTTTTGAGATTTTCTAGCAAGTTTGCATTTACTTCACAAGATAGGATATCAACTCAAGACATAATGCAAACTATACACATGTTCATATATCTCTTGGTGATGCAAGGATGAAAATAATCAGTAACATTTTTATAGCATCACTCAAGTATTTGCAACATGATTATGGCGGTGTTTATCAATTCATATATTTCTCCCCTTTGTCATCAACAAAAGCATGATAGCATTATTAAAAGCATGGTAGATGTGATTCCAAAGAGGTTATCATGCACATAAAGGAAGGCATGACACATATAATACTTTGAATACCTTTTTTTTTTGTTATAGTTCGTTGCTTGAAGGAGGAAAGTCATTTTTTCAAAAGTTTTCATAAGAGTGTACACGAAAATCCCATTTTTAGCATTCAAACTGAAAATGAACTTCTTACATGCATTAGGTTATGAGTGTTACTGATTTTAAAAACATTTGTCACATAATTTCCAACATGTTATTTGATCAAGTGATGCCAAGGCATGCAATAGTAATCAATAACGTCCGAAAAATAATTTTAACTAGATTAAGTATTCTGGACACATCAACATTCCTAATTCTCTTCTTATGAAATCAAATTGTTTTTTTTTTAGGGGTTTTGTAAAGATATCACTAGTTGATGTTTCAGATCAATGAATTCTATGATTACATCATGATTCAATAACATGATCTTTCATTAAAAGTGATGTCCATGTCAATATGTTTTGTTCTTGAGTGTTGTATAGGGTTTTTTTGTTAGGCATATTGCACTTGTGTTATCATTTTAATGGAATAGTTTTAAGATGAACTTTATAATCTTCTAAGGTATTTTCTTCCAAACAACTTGTAACAGTAACATGTACTTGCTGTAATATATTCAGCCGGTTGTTGATAGTGCAACCAGTTTTGTTTCTTGGATGACTAGGAAACAAGGGCATGTCCTAAGAATTGACATGTTCACGATGTGCTTTTCTATCTAATCTCCAAAGGTGTCCCATCATGATAAGCAGCTAAATCAAAGCTCCTCTGATTTTGGGTACCATAATCCTAGATTTATGGTACCATTAAGATATCCTCGAAGTATTCTTTAACTGCTTTTGAGATGAGATATTTTAGGGTTTGATTGAAATCTAGCACAAAGTCCTACACTAAACATTATGTCTAGTCTAGTTACGATTGAGGTAAAAGTAAACTTCCTATCATACCCCCTATAGGTTTTTTGATCAAGCTTTCTCCATTTTCATCAATTTCTAACTTAGTGGAGGTGCTCATAGGAGTGTTAATAGCTTTTGAGTTATTCATATTGAACTTCTTTAGCAAACTCATTAGCATATTTGGTTTGATAATAAAGATGACATTGCTTAGTTGTTTGATTTGTAGACCTAAGAAGAATGTTAACTCTCCCATTAGACTCATTTCAAATTCATGACTCATAGTTTTCATAAAGGATTCACAAAAGATTCATTTGTAGAACCAAAGATAATATCATCAACATAAATTTGAACAATAAGAAAATTATTTTCAAAGTTCTTAATGAATAATGTAGTATCAACCTTGCCTTTATGAAATTATTATTTTCAATAAGAAAAGAACTAAGTCTCTCATACCAAGCCCTTGGAGCTTGTTTTTCTTAAAACCATAGAGCTTTTAGTTAATCTAAACACATGATTAGGAGACTATTATTTTCAAATCCGGAGGTTGTTCAACATAGACTTCTTGGGAAATAAAAAGTTTAAGAAAAAAAGCTTTTAACATCCATTTGAAACAACTTAAAATTATTACTCGCTAGCGTGGGCAAGGAGCATCCTATGGCTTCCAATCCGAGCCCGCAGAGGCGAAAGGTTTCTTCAGAATCGATACCTTCTTCTTGGTTGAAACCTTTGGCCACTAATCTAGCCTTGTTTCTAACCACGATACCATTTTTCATTTTGCTTGTTTACAAGACCCATTTAGTACCAATAACTAAATGGTCATTTGTCTAGGAACAAGCTTCCACACTTCATTTCTCTCAAATTGATTTAATTCATCTTGCATTGCAATAATCCATGAATCATCTTTCATGGCTTCATCAATACATTTGGTTCAATTTGAGAAAAGAAAGGCGGCATTTGCACAAAAGGTTTTAAGAGAAGATGGAGTGTTTGAACCCTTTGATCGTCTCTAAGATTAGCTCCTTAGGATGAGCATCTACATACTTCAATCCTTAGGTAAAGAAATCTGAAAGTGGATGCATCAAGTTACTAGTTGGAGACGGGGTTTCATTTAAATTCAAAGAATCAAAATTAACATCATCGTCAAGATCATTTTTTGTGATTTCAGAAATCTCATTCAAAACAACATGAATAGATTCTTCAATAGTTAGAGTTCTTTTATTAAAGATACTAAAAGGCTTTAGAAACGTAGAATAACCAAGAAAGATCCCTTCATCGGATTTAGCATCAAATTTTCCTAAGTTGTCTTTTCATTCAAGATAAAACACTTACACCCAAAGACTTTTAAAATATGGACGTTAGGTTTTTATTGTTCCATAACTCATAGGGAGTTTTGGTTAGTAGAGGTCTCACTAGAACTCTATTTAAAATGTAACATGCATTATTTTCTGACCGACCCAAAAAAAATATTTGGGTAGGTTGTGTTCATTCAACATGGTTCTTGCCATTTCTTGTAAATTTTGATTTTTTTCTTTCTACAACTCCATTTTGTTGAGGGTTTCTAGAGTAGAGAAATTATGGTTGTATACATTGAGTTCACAAAATTCCTAGAAATCATGGTTTTGAAATTCACCACCATGATCACTTCTAATTGACAAAATCATAGAACCTTTCTCATTACGAACGAGTTTGTAAAACTTGGTAAAAGATCTAAGGCATTCACTTTTCTGTTTTTAAGAAGTAAGTCCATGTGTATCACTATAGTCATCCACGATGGCGAAAGCGTATTTGCTACCTCCCAGGCTTGATGTGGAGATGGGTCCAAACAAGTCCATATGGATCAATTGTAAGGGCCTAGAGGTGCTTATTTGATTTTTAGATTTGAAGCTACTCTTAATTTGTTTACCTAATTGGCAGGCATCACATACATTATCTTTGATGAACTTGATATGAGGAATTCCTCTTACAAGTTCTTTTGGATGATATTTGAGTGATTAGCTTCATGCTAGCATGACCTAATCTTATATATCCAAGCATTTTCATTTAAAAACAAAAAACATGTTTCATTACATAAATCATTGATGTCAATAGTGTATCGTTATTTTGTTTTAATGCAATCATAGATATATTTTTGTGTGGTTTTTCAATGATGCAAGCATTAATTCAAAATCTGATAATATATCCTTTATCACACAATTGACTAATGCTTTCGAGGTTATGTTTTAGACCATCAACTAGCAAAACATCTTCAATAGAAAAGTTGGATTTGTTACCTATGGTTCCTTTTGCCAATGATTTTACCCTTATTGTTGTTCCAGGTGACATATCCTTAATCTATACTAGTGAGCTTAGAGAATTGGGATGGATCTCCTGTCATATGCCTTGAGCATCCACTATCAGGTACCATCTCTTGCTCCTAGCTTCATGATGGTTTAGTTTTCTACAAGAAAGGATGATGTTTAGGTACCCATTTGCTTTTTTGGGTTCCTCACAAAATAGATCTATATTTTCTATCATGTTGCATAGACTTGTCATGGTTCCTTTAAGGAACCCAAATCAATTTGTTTGGACTAAATTCTTGAATGGACAATAATGCGTCTTGTTTCGAACTTGCAACAAAAGTTGCATTTGCTTTGATGTCCTGACATGTAAGATGGGGCCTTTTTTAAGGTAGTTGGATTTTGGTGAGGACTCTCACAAATCCAATCCCACTTCTTTTGGGAAACATGACCCTTGTTTATAAGGATCATGTTTAATGACTTGCTACCAACCTCGAATTTCTTCAAGGTGTCCTTAAGTAGTAAGTTTTCTTTTTTGAAAAGTTTCTAGATCATGACATTTTGATACATGAATTTAAACTATCATGATATTCAATTTTTAACTTATTAAAATTACAAGTAAGACTATCATGCTCCTTTTTTTAGCAATTTGTATTTTCTATTGATAATCTTGCATTCATCAAATAAGTCATGGAAGGCATTTAATAATTCATCGAAAGATAAATCAGCATCTAATAAATTAGTTACCTCCTCTCATGGCCCATTAAAGTAATGAGCAACTTTTGCTTTCGGTGTTGGACTCCTCTTCTTGAATCTTTCGAGTCATCCCATGTTGCTTGAAGAGCCTTCTTTTTTTGATGTTCTTCTTTTGACTTGGGGACAATCACTCTTGTAGTGTCCCGGCTTTTTTTTACATTCATAGCAGATCACTTGGTCCTTCTTGGGTTCAAGTTTTATTTTTTAACATCATTCTTAAACTTGTTTCTTTTGAAGAATTTCTTAAACTTTCTTGTTAAAAGTGCCAAATCATCATCATAGTCCTCAACACTTGAGTTTTCTCTCAAGTGGTATTCAAAGTTTTAAGTGCCATATCCTTCCGTTCTTTGGAAGGATGTCTTCTTACTCTTCATGAGCTTTGCAAAGTCATTTCAGTAGGTCATTAATGACCCATTAGTTCTTCAAGAGGGAAGTTAGCAGATCTTTGCCTCTTGAATAGCAAGGTTTTAGGATCCCAACTTTTAGGAAGGATCTTAGTATCTTATTCTGAGTTCAAAATCCGAAAAACTTTTTCCGAGTCCTTTTAGATCGTTGATTTAATCAGGTGAAAACGGTAAACATGTAAGCCAATGGTTTCACTTTCGGTTTCATTCGGAAAAGTTCAAAAGAATGCAGCAACAGATTGATTTTTGACTCTTTCACTCTACTTGTGCCCCTCGTGGGTCACTTCAAGTGTGTGCCAAATATCAAATGCAGTTTCGCCAAGTTGAAACAATTCCATTAAACTTCGTTTTTTATCAAGTGCGAAAATAAGGCATTCATAGCCTTTGCATTAAGAGCGAAAGCCTTCTTTTTCAATTCATTCAATCGATCATTGGAAGAAGACTTTGAAAAAAACCGTTTTCAACAAGGTTCCACAGTTCAAAATCCATAGAAATAAGAAAGATCCTCATTCGGTCTTCCAGGGGTGTAGTCCGTTCCAATCAAACATGGGTGGACGTGTAATAGAATGCCGCTCTTGGTTTCCGTATGCCATCTCTCTCTTGGGTTTTAATCCGTTGAGAGTTAACCTTGCTTTGATACCAATTGTTAGGATCGAGAGCACTAAGAGGGGGGTGAATTAGTGCAGCGGATATTTTTCAGCGATTTAAAAGCGAAAAGCTGCGTTAAATCGATAAAAAAACGATTTACGTAAAAGCGATTCTTAGTTTGTATCTAAAGGTAGTAGTTTCGCTGTTTGCGTCTAAATGCAGTTTGCGTCTAAATGCAGATTGTGTCTAAAGCGCGGTTTGCATTTAAAGCGCAGTTTATCTAAGCGCGAATTGCGTCTAAGCGCGGTTTTTCATCTAGACACAGTTTTGCGTTTAAACGCGGTTTCGTTTTAAGCGCAATTTTATGCGTCTGGCGCGGTTTGCGTCCAAACGCGGTTTTTATGTCTAAGTGCAGATTTACGTCTAAGTGGAGTTTTATCCGTCTAAATGCAGATTTACGTCTAAGTGCAGTTTTACGTCTAAGCGCAATTTTCGTCTAAACGCGGTTTTACGTCTAAACGCAGTTTTACGCCTAAACGTGGTTTTTTGCCTAAACGCAGTTTACGTCTAAACGCCGGTTTTTTATGTCAAAGCGTATTTTTACGCCTAAACGCAGTTTTACGTTTAAAAGCAGTTTTGAACTTTGAAAACCGTTTTATGAATACGCGAAAAAGCAATTTGCAGTTATAAATGGAATCAAAACTTAAGCGTAAACTGTAGTGTGAAGATCATCGAAAACACCGATTTACGCCCGAATGCAGATTCGGAAGGATCAGAACTTAGAGACTGGTTAAAAAAGCCAGAGGGCAGTAGGTATGTAGGAGGTTTGCAGTAATGATAAAGTGCTCAAAGTAAAAGCAAACCAGAGATTTAGAGTGGTTCTGGATTAGGTCTTGACCTACTCCACTTTTGGCTTCCTCCTCCGACAGGTCAACAGGCGTCAACTAGCTGCCTTCCTTCAATGGGCGAAGGCTAACTGCCCTTTACAGTTTCTCTCCTTTTGACGGGCTCAGGAGACAACCCTTTACAGATCCTTTCTCTCCTCTCTTTACAACTCAAGACTTGAAGAAACGTAAAGAGGCTAACTTTTGGACTTTACACAAATTTGAGCTCTTAGAATCACTGAAAAGATCAAGAATTCGGTGTGGATCTGTATCTTTTCAATGCTGAATGGGTGGGGTATTTATAGGCTAACCCAGTTCAAATTTGGAGCTCAAAATCAAATCCCGGAATTCGGGGATCAGGGCATTACACCTCTTGACTGGAGAGGTTGCACCGCCTGGCAGAGCTTTCGGAGATCGAGCCCAGAGGTTGCACCTCTCTGCCGGGGCGGTTGCACCGCCGAGTCTGGCTCAAGCGACCGGCCCCAGGTGGTGCCACCTCCTGACCGAGGCGGTTAGACCTCTCTGCCTGAGCTCGGAAGCCGAGGCTCGGTGGTGCTACCTCTCCGTCTGAGGTTGCACTGCTCAGTCTAGCTTCGAAGATCGAGCTCAGGCGGTTGCACCGCCCGCCTGTTGAGAGACACAGCCCGGCGGTTGCACCTCCTGGCCTGGGCGGTTGCACCGCTTTGGTGGTTATCGGGTCCAATGGTTAGCTCCATTAGCCCACTTTCAATCTTTTGAGGGCCCAATTGCCCCAAGATTAAGCTAATGGGATCACCTCCCATTTTCAAGCTTAATCAACGTGCTAACTACGATTAAATCTAAGACAACTTCTGCGGCTTTTGCTCGATCGTCAATAAACTTCTTCGGCGAAGTTTCCGGCGAACTCCGCCGATCATCCGATGAACCTCGGTGATTCTTCCTGGACATCCGGCAAACTCGACTTGACTTTATGCGATCCACTTGGCCCGGATCCTCGAATGACTTAGCAGCAAGCTTCTGGACTTCTCCGGATCTGTTTACCATGAGAACCTCCGGCGGCCGTCTCAACTTCCGTCGAACTCTCGAACTCCCAACGTGATCATGATCTTGACTCAAGCCAACTCCCCGCTTCTTGTCTAACTTTCATCATAGTTAATCCTGCACACTTATCTCAACACATAGATTAGACAACAAATGACAATTGACTTCATCATCAAAATCCGAGATTCAACACTTTGGAAACTAGATTCACATATCTTTCTTTTGAAAATTTCAAAGGACATCTAATTTAGAAATTTTGAAGTATGTTTGCCTTCTCAAACATCTCTGTTTAAATTGATTCTATCAATTCACCAAAACAGAGATGATCAATTCTAACCTTCCTTTACTCTATTTGTTGTAACTTCCTGTTTTTGTTATCTAAAAATAGATTGATACAGCTTTCCAATGACACCTATTTTTAGTGAATTGGAGTAATCTTGGTCACTCAAACAATTCAGGAAATGTACCATTCAAATTCTGTCAAAATTGAAAACTTTGTTGAGTTTTGCCTATTCAATTTTCATCATATTGGAAATTTGATTTCTGCTAAATTCTTCTTCCATTGAGCTTTATATTAGTCCTTTGAAATTCTTGTATTATTCATCCTGAAATTGTTGTATGTTTGAAATTTATTATGTAATGCTTTGTTTGCATTTCCTTGTTTGATAAAGGCACATGCATATCTCCATTGTTCCACATGTGCCGATTTGTGCCAATGTTATTGTTCATACTACCTTTTTGTACTCTGGTGTCTTATGGGATATTGTAAACCTTTGCCAGAAATGGTAAAGGGAGTTATGTATAGAGCCCGCGATACTCTGCCGACCCCCATTGACTTCACTCAGACGTGGATGGATGGAGCTCCTAGACGTGGGAGACTTATGCTTGGTAGTCATCCAGAAATGGATGAATCATATTATGTATATGGTCCCATAGCGCCCTCTATGTTTTTGATATAATATCCAAAGCTTTGCTTATGAGTTTATATTTATGCTTTGGATAAAAATGGAATGCATGCTACATCAAAAATAACATACAAGCTTGTGTTTATTATTCGGTTCACTTGTTATACTTTGGAGTGTTTCGTATGTCATTTTTATGCTCCCAAACGCTCTTACGCCTTTGATATGCACCTAAATACTTTATGTGCTATTTGATACATGCCTTAATGCTTTTTTGCTAATAAAATGCTCCAATTTCCTTTCTCCTATTGTTATGTCTAACACCTGTTTTCGAATGAGGTAACCCTTTGTGATTTTTATATCAAATGAGATGATTTTAAATGAACACTTATATTTTTACTTTTGTTATCTTGATACTAAGCTTGCTTGAACTTCTCCTATCGCCATGGATACGTTAGGCGTTTACTGAGCTCTTTATGCTCACCCTGTTGCTATATAAATTTTTCAGGGTAGCTTGTCACGCACTGAAAAGCTAGAATTGGGTTGAAGTAGTGAAAGGCTAGAAGATTTTTGGGCTAATCTTTGTTGGATGATAGGTTTTTATTATATAGTATACTTTACTTCTGATGTAATGTTAAGGATATGTTGATACATATGTGTTGTAAAAGTTTAAAGGACTGGTCATGTTTATGGAATGATAAGTTTAAGTTATATAAGGATAAGAACTCATGGTAAATAATTATCTTTTTGTGATTGTATATATTTCTACAATTATGGATTTGTGTTGTGGTTGATGTTTAGTGAGTTGCCTTTGGATTTTATGAATCTCTGAATGAAGTGGAGTATGATTTATGTAATGTATATGTTTATGAATTGTGACTATTGATTTGAATGGTTCTTAGTATCCTTAAATTGTTAGATTGGATCATGGATGGACTTGATGATAAATTTTGATATTATTGATTTTAGATAGGGTCACATCTCCTAATAATCTGATATTTGGGGGTGTGACAAGAGTTGGTAATATCGAGCATGATTTGAGGATTTCTAAGAATTTTGATATGCTATATATGTAATTAATTTAAAGGTTTAGTGATTTCTATTTAGAGACCCATCAAAAGTTTTCTTTTGCTATTTTTTAGGAAGCAAGGATGATAAGGTCATCTGGTTTCTCTGTTGCATTCACTTCGATCAATTGAGTGGAATTATGAAAACTCTAGAGGCTATGACACAAGTAATGCAACAACAAGGAAGAAATGATGAAACGGGGAATTCAAACTTGACTGAGTTGGGAATTGAACAGTTTAAGAAGCTTAGTTCTCCCAGTTTTAGTGGTGAGCCTGATCCAATGGTAGCAGAACAATGGATGATGCAGATAGAGAAAATATTTGATGTTCTAATTTACCCAGATGAGAAGAAGGTTTCTCTTGCTACCTTCATGCTAGAAGGAGAGGTTGAGCACTGGTGGCGAACCATAAAGAGGATTTTTGAAGCTTGATAGGAGCCAATCACTTGAAAGGTATTTATAAAAAAATTCAATGATAAATATTTTCCAGATTGTATCAGAGAGCAGAAAGAATTGGAGTTCTTAAATCTCATCTTGGCAAATTTGACAATAGCCAAATATGAGTCTAAATTCACTGAGCTTTCTAGATTTGTTACGCATATGATTGATGATGAATATAGGAAAGCAAAAAAGATTTGAAAGAGTACTAAGGTCGGTAATAAGAAGCCGAATATCAGCTTTAAAACTCTAGGTATACACTGATGTAGTAGAAAGAGCTTTCATACTTGAAAAAGACTTGGAGGAGATCCAAGAAATCAGGGATAAGAACAACAAGGATAAGTTTGTTGGTAAAAGTAAGAAAGGAAATGAAGCAGAAAGAAGTAACAAGACGGTAAAGGTACCTAGATTTGACAAAGGAACTCTATCGCAAAGAACTTTATCGTGTACAAAATGTGGACGTAATCATGAAACAAGTGAGTATTTTTGGGTAATTGGAGCCTGTTTTGCTTGTGGAAAGTTAGATCATAAAGTCAGAGACTACCTACTAAACAAGAAGAAAGAGCCACTACCCCCTAAGCCAACAACCCATGCTAGAGTATATGCTATCACAGAATAAGATTCCAGATCTTCTAAATCAGTGGTTGAAGGTATTCTACATGTTTCTAATAGAAATGCAAAAGTTTTGTTTGATCCTGGTTCCAACTTATCTTTTGTTTCACAATATTTTGTTGTCACTTGGGCATTTAACCTAAACCATTGGGGATTCCTTGATTACAAATCTGGTTTATCCATCTTGTTTGATTTCTATCGGAGAACATGAACTCCTTGCCGATTTGATACTCCTAAAAATCCAAGGTTTTAATATTATACTAGGCATGGATTGGTTATCTTCCTATCATGCTAGTATTGATTGCTATACAAAAATAATTACTTTCTGTATACCAAATCAGCCTATCTTCTACTTTGAGGGTATTAGGCATGATTTGCCTCTTTGCTTAATATCGGCACTTCAAACTCAACACCTTATGCATAAGGGATGTTTTTGTTATATTATATATGTAAAGGAACATTCAGAACAAGAAACACACCTAAATGAAATTTTCGTGGCTAAAGAGTTCCTTGATATATTCCCAGAGGATTTGCTTGGACTACCTCCAGACAAGGAAGGTGAATTTATTATTGATTTAGTCCCTGAGTCAGCCTCAATATCTAAGCCTCCTACATAATGGCACCACTGAGAGCTCGAGAAATTGAAGAAATACAAGAGTTGTTAGATAAGTGTTTCATTCGACCCAAATGTCTCTCCATTAGTAAGTGCTCCAAAGGTATTAGTTAAGAAGAAGGATGAGACGTTGAGGCTTAGATTGATTATAAATAGTTGAATCAAGTGACCATCAAAAAATAAGTATCCCCTACCTAGGATTGATGACTTGTTTAATCAATTGTAGGATGCACAAGTATTCTCCAAGATTGATCTAAGATTAGGTTTCTTCACAACTTGAAGGTCAAGAAGGAGGATAGTCCAAAAATAGCCTTTAGAACTTCGATATGGTCACTATGAATTTTTAGTAATGTCTTTTGGCTTGACTAATGTTCCTGCAGCTTTTATGGAACTGATGAATAAAATATTTTAGCCACTCTTAGATGATTATGTAATTATACACATTGATGATATATTAGTATATTCAAGGAGTAATCAAGAGCATGATAAACACTTGAGACATGTATTATTTATACTAAGAGAAAAGAAGTTGTATGTAAAGTTTAGCAAATGTGAATTTTGGTTGAAGGAAATTACTTTCTTAGGTCACATGATTTCAGGAAAGGGCATATCTGTTGATCCAAAGAAGGTGGAAGCAGTAGTTCATTGAGAAGTGCCAACAAATGTAACAGAAGTTAGAAGTTTCTTGAGCATGGCAGGTTATTATAGGAGATTTGTGGAGGGATTTTCTCAAATTACTCATCCTCTCACCAAGACTCAAAAGAATATGAAATTTGAATGGAGTGGTGATTGTGAGCAAAGTTTTCAAGAATTAAAAAGAAGATTGACTAGTACCCCTATTCTCACTATTCCGAGTGGTAATGAAGGATTTGTAGTTTAAACTGATGCTTCAAGAAAGGGCCTTGGATATGTTTTGATGCAAGAAGGGAAAGTAATTGCTTATGCTTCAAGGCAGCTAAAGAATTATGAATTGAATTATCTGACTCATGATTTGGAATTGGCAGCAATCATCTTTGCTCTAAAGATTTAGAGACATTACTTGTATGGGTGGACATTTGATATCTTTACTGATCACAAGAGTTTAAAGTACATTTTTACATAGAAGGAGTTAAATATGAGGCAGCGAAGATGGATAGAACTTCTAAAGGATTATGATTGTACCATATGTTATCACCCAGGTAAAGTAAATGTTATAGCTGATGCACTTAGTAGAAAATCTACAAGTTTTATGGCTAGTCTGGTTGTGAAACAATGGAAGCTATTAGAAAGAAATTATGATTCGAATGTAGTAAGGAAAGGGCAAGACTCACTAATGTTGATGGCCTCTATCCAGGTGCAAACTGATCTCATTCAACAAATTAAAGAAGGACAACTACGAGATCCACATTTAATATACTTGAGGAATGAAGTTGAATTTTTAAATTTCAAGTGATGGCCTATTGAGATTTGGGGATAGAATATATGTTCCAAATGACCCAGATATCAAGAACCAAATCTTGAACAAAGGTCACAACTCAAAGTATACCATACATCCTAGTAGCACGAAAATGTATAGAGATCTCCAAAGTCATTATTTGTGGAAACGCATGAAGGAGATTGCAATATATGTTTCAATGTGTTTGACATGTCAGCAAATCAAAGCAGAACACCAAAGACCTGGAGGTTTGTTATAGCCCTTAGATATTCCTGAATGGAAATGAGAATGCATTACTATGGACTTTATTTTAGGACTACCCAAAACCTCTAGAAAGCATGATGCTATTTGGGTCATTGTCGATAGGTTAACCAAATATGCACATTTCTTGCCAATCAATATGACTTATTCTCTTGATAAGCTTGCAGATTTGTATGTTAATGAAATAGTAATACTTCATGGTGTCCCGAAGGAGATCATCTCGGATAGAGACTCTAGATTTGTTTCTAGATTTTGGAGGAGATTACAAGATTCTATGAGCACCAAAGTAAAGTTTAGCACTACCTATCACCCTCAGACTGATGGTCAATTTAAAAGAACAATTCAAGTACTTGAGGATTTGCTTAGAGCCTATGTTATGGATTAGAGAGGTGAATGAGATAAAGATATTTCTCTTATTGAGTTCACTTACAATAATAGTTACCATTCGAGTATTCAGATGACTCTTTATGAAGCATTGTATGGGCGAAAGTGTAGAACGCCTATATGCTGGGAGAAAGTTGGTGATAAAAAGTTGTTAGCACCAGATAAAGTACAATAGACTACTGAAAATATTCAAGTTATCATAAAAAGGCTAAAGGCTGCTCAGAGTTAACAAAAGAGCTATGCTGACGATAGAAGACGAGATATCAAGTTCCAAGTAGGGGATTTTGTATTCCTAAAGGTCTCCCCTTCCAAAGGCATTGTAAGATTTAGAAAGAAAGGAAAGTTAAACCCAAGGTTCATTGGACCTTTTGAGATCCTTGAAAGAATTAGCTCTGTCGCTTATAAGATTACCTTGCCACCATCGATGTGCCATATTCATGATATATTTCATGTGTCAATGCTCAAAAAGCATATACCTGATCCCTCTCATGTCATTGAGTATGAGTCGATTGTGATTGAGAAAGACTTATTTTACAAGGAAGAGCCCATTCGGATTATTGATAAAAAGGAGAAGATATTAAGAAATATAATTATTACTCTGGTTAAAGTAATTTGGAAGCATCATCCTACAAATGAAATGACCTGGAAGCTAGAGGAAGAAATGAAGAAAGCTTACCCTCATCTTTTCACCGAAAGAGATATGACAAATTTAGAGGACTAAATTTTCTTTTAAGGAGGGGAGAGTGTAACATCCCTCATTTTTTTTTTTAATTTATAAGGACTTATTTGTAAATATGAGGATTTTTTTAATAATTATTTAGCACTAAATATTTTTTTATATATTAAAAATATTGTGAGGGACCAAAATATGAATCTTACTAATTGAAGGTGATTTGTGAAAGATTCACACTAAGAAAAAATAAAATAAAATGGAGGAATTGTGGCATTAGCAAGGATGAGCCACTTGTATTTATTCTAAAGATGGCACATAAACCTCCATGCATGCTTGCCACCTCACTATTTTAGCATGAGCCAAACCTAAATAATTTAAGGCACAATTAAGGGAAACTTTACAGCCAATGTAACTTGAGAAGAGGAGAAGAAATTGAAGGAGAAGAGAGAGAGAGAATTGAAGAAGAAGAAGTTTTATCTTGGCTTAAGGCTTTGCATCAATTCCCTCACATTTGGAAATCAAAACTTTTAAAGGCAAGTTTTCTAACCCATCTTAAAGATAAATTTTAACCCTTATTTTGACCTTGATTTTGAGAAAATTGGAAGATTGCGGCTGCATATAAGATATCAATGCCATTTATACATCAAATGTTGAATTTAGAATTTTTCATATTTTGACTTTTCAGTGCTCGTATGGTCATAACTTTTTGCACCAAATTTGGATTGAGGAGAAACCTCTTTCATACTAAAGGAGACTTATAGAGCTTTCATTTGATAATAAAATTAAAAGATTTGGAGTAAATTTATCTATCCAAACATATGAATGAAAAGACATCATATATTCGGTAAAATAGATATTATAGCTTGTGACCTTCTGTTACTAAATTACTTATAACTCTTTAGTGAAAATTCTGAATTATGCAAAATTAGTTTTTTAGAAATTATATTCACATATCTTTCTTTTGACACATAATTTAAAAATTTTGAAGTATGTTTGCCATCTGAAATATCTATTTAAATTGATTATATCAATTCTGCAAAACAAAGATGATCAATTCTGACCTTCTATTACTAAATTGCTCATAACTCTTTAGTAAAAATTCTGAATTATGTAAAACTTAGTTCTTTAAAACTAGATTCCCATATATTTATTTTGACATCTAATTTAGAAATTTTGAAGTATGTTTGCCTTCTAAAACATCTGTTTAAATTGATTCTATCAATTCTGCAAAACAGAGATATCAATTCTTACCTTCCTTTACTCTATTTGTTGTAACTTCCTATTTTTGTTCATCTAAAACTAGATTAATACAACTTTCCAATGACACCTATTTTTAGTAAATTGGAGTAATCTTGGTCACTCAAACAATTTAGGAAATGTACCATTCAAATTCTGTCCGAATTGAAAACTTTCTTGGGTTTTGCCTATCCAATTTTCATCCTATTGGAAATTTGATTTCTGCTAAATTCTTCTTCAATTGAGCTTTATATTAGTCCTTTGAAATTCTTGTATTGTTCATCCTGAAATGATTGTATGTCTAAAATTTATTATGTAATACTTTGTTTGCATTTCGTTGTTTGATAAAGGCACATGCATATCTCCATTACTCCGCATGTGCTTCCGATATGTGCCAATGTTGTTGTTCATACTACCCTTTTGTACTCTGGTGTCTTGTGGGATATTATGAATCTTTACCAGAAATAATAAAGGGAGTTATACATAGAGCCCGCGATGCTCTACCGGCCCCCATTGACTTCACTTCGATGTGGGTGGATGGAGCTCCCAGATGTGTGAGACTTATGCTTGGTGGTCATCGAGAAATGGATGAATCACATTATGTATGTGGTCCCACAGTGCCCTTTATGTTTTTGATATAATATCCAAAGGTTTGCTTATGAGTTTATATTTATGCTTTGGATAAAAATAGAATGCATGCTACATCAAAAATGACATACAAGCTTGTGTTTATTATACTTTGGAGTATTTCGTATGTCATTGTTATGCTCCCAAACACTCTTACGCCTTTGATATGCACCTAAATGCTTCATATGTCATTTGATACATGCCTAAATGCTTCTTTTGCCAATGAAATGCTCTAATTTCCTTTCTCTTATTGTTATGTCTAACGCCTATTTTCGAATAAGGTAACTCTTTGTGATTTTTATATCAAATGAGATGATTTCAAATGAACACTTGTATTTCTACTTTTGTTATATTGATACTAAGCCTGCTTGAACTTCTCCTATCGCCATGGATATGTTAGTTGCTTGCTGAGCTCTTTATGCTCACCCCGTTGTTATATAAAATTTTCAGGGTAGCTTGTCACGCACTGAAAAGCTAGAATTGGGTTAAAGCAGTGAAAGGCTAGAAGATTTTTGGGCTAATCTTTGTTGGATGATAGGTTTTTGTTGTATAGTATACTTTACTTCTGATGTAATTTTAAGAATATGTTGATAGTTATGTGTTGTAAAAGTTTAAAGGACTGCTCATTTTTATGGAATGATAAGTTTAAGTTGTATAAGGATAAGAACTCATGGTAAATAATTATCTTTTTTTGATTGTATATATTTCTACGATTATGGATTTGTGTTGTGGTTGATGTTTAGTTGAGTTGCCTTCGGGTTTTATGAATCTCTGAGTGAAGTGGAGTATGATTTATGTAACGTACAAGTTTATGAATTGTGAATATTGATTTGAATGGTTCTTAGTATTCTTAAATTGTTAGATTGGATCCTAGATTGAATTGATGATGAATTATGATATTATTGATTTTAGATAAGGTCACATCTCCTGAATGCTATATTTCAGGGAGCGTGACAAATGTCCCCAATCAAAGAAGAGACAATCAAAGAAGAAGAGCCAACTAACACCGAGCAAGTTGCTCACTATGCACTAATAGCCATTGGAGATGAGGTAACAAATTCATTTGATGCAAATTTTTCATTTGATGAACTTTTAAATGTTTTTCATGATTTATTTGATGAATGCAAGTCAATTAGTAAAAAATATAAATTATTAAAAAAGGAGCATGATTCTCTTATTAGTAATTATGATAGATTAAAAGTTGAGCACACTGATAGTTTAGTTTCATGTCCGAAATGTGATGAACTAGAATTACTTCAAAAGTAAAACTTTCTACTTAAGAAAACCTTAGAAAAGTTTGAGGTTGGTAGCAAATCCTTGAATATGATCCTTGCTAACAAGGGTTACGTTCATAGAAAAGGCAGAATCAGATTTGTGAGTAGCTCTCACCAAAATCCAACCACCTTTGTTAAAGGCCCTACTTTACATATTTCACCCCAAAAGAAATACAACTTTTGTTGCAAATTTGGGCATATAGTTTATCATTGTCCATTTAAGAAATGTAGTCAACATAAAATTGATTTGGGTTCTTAAAAGAACCTCAAATGACTCAATGCAATATGATAAGCTATATAGATCGATTTTTGAGGCACCCAAGGTCAAATGGGTACCTAAAAATCATCCTTTTTTTGTAGAAACGTTTACCATCACAAGTTAGGAGCAAGAGATGGTATCTTGATAGTGGATGTTCAAGGCATATGATTGGAGATCCATCTTAATTCTCTAAGTTCACTAGCATAGACGAAGGATATATCACCTTTGGAGACAACAATAAGGGTAAAATCATTGGCAAAGGAACCATAGGTAATAAATCCACCTTTTCTATTGAAGATGTGTTGTTAGTTGATGGCTTAAAGCATAACCTTTTGAGCATTAGTCAATTGTGTGATAAAGGATATATCATTAAAGTTGAATCTAATGCTTGCATTAATGAAAAACCATACAGAAACACATCTATGATTGTACTAAAACAAAATAACGTATACACTATTGACATTAATGATCTTTGCAATGAAATATGTTTTTCGATTTTGAATGATGATGCTTGGCTTTGGCATAGGAGATTAGGTCATGCTAGCATGAAACTAATCACTCAAATTTCATCTAAAGAACTTGTAAGAGGAATTCCTCATATGAAGTTCATCAAAGATAATGTGTGTGATGCATGTCAACTAGGAAAACAAATAAAAGGTAGCTTCAAACCTAAGAACCAAATAAGCACCTCTAGACCTTTGCAATTGATCCATATAGACTTATTCAAACCAATTGCTATATAAAGCCTAGGAGGTAGCAAATACGTATTTGTCATCGTGGATGATTATAGTAGATGCACATGGACTTTTTTTTTATACACAAAAGTGAATGCTTTAGGTATTTCTCTAAGTTTTGTAAACTTGTTCAAAATGAAAAGGGTTTTATGATTTCGTCAACTCGAAGTGATCATAGTGGTGAATTTCAAAACCGTGATTTCCAAGAATTTTGTGAATCTAATAGATACAACCACAACTTCTCTACTTCAAGAAATCTTTAACAAAATGGAGTAGTAGAAAGAAAGAATAGAAACTTATAACAAATGACAAGAACCATATTAAACAAACATAGTCTACCCAAATATTTTTGGGCTAAAGTCGTGAATATGACATGCTATGTTATAAATAGGGTTATAGTAAGACCACTACTTTCTAAAACTCCTTATGAGTTGTGAAACAATAAAAAACCTAACGTTTCATACTTTAAAGTTTTTGGATGTAAATGTTTTATTTTGAATAAAAAAGATACCTTAGGTAAATTTGATACAAAATCTGATGAAGGAATTTTCTTGCCTATTCTTTTATTTCTAAAGTATTTTGTATCTTTAACAAAAGAACCTTAATTATAGAAGAGTTTATTCATGTTGTTTTCAATGAAGTTTCTGAAGTTAAGAAAAATGATTTTGATGATGATGTTAATTTTGATGCTTTGAATTTAAACGAAACCCCTTCTCCATCTAACAACTTGGATGCATCTTCTTCCGAAACATCCTTACCCAAGAAATGAAAGTATATAGATGCTCATCCTAAGGAGCTAATCATAGGAGACATATTAAAAGGGGTTCAAACTCATTCTTCTCTCAAGAATTTTTGTGCCAACATTGATTTTCTCTCATAAATTGAACCAAAATGCATTGACGAGGCCTTGAAAGATGATTTATGGGTTATCGCAATAAAAGAAGAGTTGAATCAATTTGAGAGAAATTAGGTGTGGAAGCTTATTCCTAAGCCAAATTACCATTTAGTTATTGGTATTAAATGGGTCTTTAGAAACAAGTAAGATAAATTTGGTATCGTGGTTAGAAACAAGGCTAGATTAGTGGCTAAGGGTTTCAACCAAGAAGAAAGGATCGATTATGAAGAGACCTTCTCTCCTGTGGCATGATTAGAAGCCATAAGGATGCTCCTTGCCTATGCTGGTAGTAATAATTTTAAGTTGTTTCAAATGGATGTTAAAAGTGCTTTTCTTAATAGCTTTATTTCCGAAGAAGTTTATGTTGAACGACCTCTCGGATTTGAGAATGATATTCTCCCTAATCATGTGTTTAAATTGACAAAAGCTCTTTATGGTTTAAAACAAGCCCCAAGGGCTTGGTATGAGAGACTTAGCTCATTTCTTATCGAAAATAATTTTTCTAAAGGCAAGGTTGATACTACATTGTTTATCAAAAATTTTGAAAATAATTTTCTTATTATTCAAATTTATGTTGATGATATTATTTTTAGTTCTACGAATGAATCTCTACATGAGTCATTTATTAAAAGTACGAGTCTTGAATTTGAAATGAGTATGATGGGGGAATTAACTTTCTTTTTGGGCTTACAAATCAAACAACTAAGTAATGATATATTTCTTAGTCAAATAAAATATACTTTAAAGTTGCTAAAAAGGTTTAATATGGATAGCTCAAAGGCTATCAATACTCCTATGAGCACCTCCATTAAGTTAGACATTGATGAAAGTGGAGAAAGCTTTGATAAAAAAACTTATAGGGATATGATAGGAAGTTTACTATACCTCACCGTAACTAGACCGGATGTCATGTTTAGTGTAGGACTATGCGCTTTATTTCAATCTAATCCTAAGGTATCTCATCTTAAAGCAATTAAGAGAATACTTAGATATCTTAAAGGAATCACAAATCTAGGATTATGGTATCCAAAATCCGAGAACTTTGAGCTAATTGCTTATGTTGATGTGAAATTTGCTGTATGTAGATTAGATAGAAAAAACACATACGGAACATGTCAATTTTTAGGACACATACTTGTTTTTTAATTTTCCAAGAAACAAAACTCGGTTGCATTATCTACAACCGAAGCTGAGTACATTGCAGCTAGTGCATATTGTGCACAAGTTGTGAGGATGAAAAACACCTTAGAGGATTATAAGATTCATCTTAAAATTATTCCTATAAAATGTGATAACATAAGTGCAATATGTTTAACAAAAAATCTCATTCAATACTCTAGGACTAAACAAATTGATATTAGACATCACTTTATACGAGATTATGTCAATAATCATGATGTAATTCTTATTGTTTAAATTTATATTGGTGATATTATTTTCGGTTCTACAAATGAATCTCTACGTGAGTCATTACTAAAAGTACGAGTCTTGAATTTGAAATGAGTTTGATGGGGGAATTAACTTTCTTTTTGGCTTACAAATCAAACAACTAAGTAATTGTATATTTCTTAGTCAAATAAAATATGCTTTAGAGTTGCTAAAAAGGTTTAATATGGATAGCTCAAAGGCTATCAATACTTCCATGAGCACCTCCACTAAGTTAGAAATTGACGAAAGTGGAGAAAACTTTGATAAAAAAGCTTATAGGGGTATGATAGGAAGTTTATTATACCTCACCGCAACTAGACCGGATATAATGTTTAGTATAGGACTATGTGCTAGGTTTTAATCTAATCCTAAGGTATCTCATTTTAAAGCAATTAAGAGAATACTTAGATATCTTAAAGGAACCATAAATCTAGGATTATGGTATTCAAAATTCGAGAACTTTGAGCTAATTACTTATGCTGTTGCGGAATTTGCTGTATGTAGATTAGATATAAAAAGCACATCTGGAACATGTCAATTTTTAGGACACACACTTGTTTCTTGGTCTTCCAAGAAACAAAACTCGGTTGCATTATCTACAACCGAAGCTGAGTATATTGCAGCTAGTGCATGTTATGCACAAGTTGTGTGGATGAAAAATACTTTAGAGGATTATAAAATTCATCTTAAAAACATTCCCATAAAATATGATAACACAAGTGCAATATGTTTAACAAAAAATCTCATTCAACACTCTAGAACTAAACATATTGATATTAGACATCACTTTATACGAGATCATGTCAATAATCATGATGTAATTTTAGAGCTTATTGATACAAAATATCAATTAGCCGATATTTTTACAAAGCCTTTAAGTGAACAACAAATTGGTTTTATTAGAAGAGAATTAGGAATGTTAATTTGTCTGAATGCATGAATTTGTTAAATTTTATTTTTGGACTTTCTTGATTCTTTGGATTACTCAGTTAAATCTTCTCCTCTTATGATGTGAATTTTACATGATAATATAAATAAGGTTGTGTGCTTCACGACAATATGATGTTTACTTTGATGTTGGAATTCTGTGCTTTAGTGCTGAAAATTTCTATGATGTTGTGATCTCTCTAAATGATGAGCATGTTATTATACAATGATGCAATATCATATTTACTTTGATGCTGAAAATTTTTATATTGATTATGATCTCTATTGAATATTGAGAAGTTTTAATCATACATCGAATTCTTAACTTTTGAGTGCTACAAGCACTAATGATATTACCTCATGCAAATAGTGATGAAAGGCTATGACAAAATATTTTATAAATGTATTAAGTGTTTATACATATCTTGATATTTGATACATGGAAGTAATTGACAAATGCATCTCTCACATATTTCACTCTTATGAATTTTTAATGAGAAATGGATTTGATGTAATGCTCTTCTCACTATGAAGTTTTATTCATGAATTTTCCTTCATGTAATACTCCTCTCCCATGAATTCTTCTCATAAAAATTGAAGGAATTCCAATAGATATCTTAATCATTGAAAGATGAATTTTCGTGTGTGATAATGAAAGCATGTTTTAACAAATCCCTTCTCGTGTGTGATAATTTTCGTAGGGATTTGATTTCATATGGATATCTCGATCCTTTTTATGAATCCTTTCTCTTTGTCAAAATGAAAACAAGTTTTAATGAAAACTTATTAATCATTTTTCAACTTAATTCAAATCATTTCACAAATTTAGTTCTTAATGGATTCCCTCCTTACCTTCTTTCCTCTTCTTCATGCAAAATTGTGATGGCAAAGGGAGAGAAGTTGTTGGAATCTATCACTTTAATGTTGATAACATTTAACGATGAAAACTTTGAGTGTGATACTTGCTTGAATTTTTTTTTATAACACTTGCATTGTTGAATTGCTCTCCTTTTTGTTGATGACAAAGAGGGAGAAATAATACATTTAAGTAAATTGATGACAAATGTATGCAATGTATTTCATCATATATACTTGAAATGTTTACTTGATAAATTTCTTTCATTATGATAAGATATCTAGAGCTTAACTTGCTATTTTATAATTGATATCTTGCCATAGAATGATAAATTTCTATCTTTATCATCTTTCATATTTGAAATATCATACTTGAAAATGAATGTTATGCCTTGACATCATTTTAAGAAATATTTGACATTGTATTTTAAAAATGTTAGAAATACTTGGCATTGATAAGTTTAATGAACTTATCTGAGTTTATTTCTTAAATTCAAAGGCCTTAAATTCAAGAATGTCTTTTCTCAAGTATGACATATAGATAGGGGGAGTTAAGGTTAACTCTATCATCAATTGATTATCATCATCAAAAAGGGGGAGATTGTTGAATCTCGGATTTTGATGATGAAGTCAATTATAATTTGTTTGATCTAATCTATATATTGAGAAAAGTATGCAGAATTAACTACGATAGTAGTAAGACATAATGCAGGTGTTGTGCTAGAGTCAAGATCGAGATCTCATTGGGAGTTCGAGAGTTTGTCGAAAGTCTAGATGTTCATCGGAAGTTCTACCGGAACCAACCGAGAAGTCCAGGCGTTCATCGAAAGTTCTACCGGAACCAATCGAGAAGTCCAGGAGCTTACCAAAGAAGCTTATCGGAACTTTCCAAGAAAGATCGTCGTAAAGTCTAGGAGCTTGCTGGGAGTCCACCGGAACATGGCCGAGAGTTCACCGGATGTTCGCCGGATGTTCGTCAGAAGTATACTGAAAGCTTGCCGAAAAAGCAATTGACGCATCGGAACAAGAAGCACTGCAATTATGTCTTAATTATCGTAGTTGGAGTATAAATTAAGTTAGGATTGAGAAGTAATTCCATTAACTTAATTAGGGACCAATTGGGCCCTTAACAGGGCTGAATTGGGCTGAATTGATCAGCCAATTCAGCCCCCGAATTCTTAGCCAACGGTGGCACCACCTAGAAAGCAGTGCCCCCCAGGATATCTGGGCGGTGGTAATGCTGGCAACAATGCTGCCAGCAGTGGTACCACCCTTGTTCAACGATGGTACCGCCTAGTATTAAATCTATTGAATCTCGTATTTTGATGATGAAACCAATTGATATGTGTTTATGTTTTAACATGTGTTTTGAGTGACGTAGGATGCTTCGATCAGGATGAGACAATTAAAGAATAAAAAATCATGTTGGGCCGAAAGAACATGTTAGAAGATTGGACTCGGGCCAGTGGATCGATCGACGTATCGATAGAAGGCTTCGGGCCATGGATTCGAGCATCGGGCCAAGAAGAGTGGATATTACGCTAAGGATATTGGAGTTGTGGAGTCAACTAGCCGATTGGGCAATAGGCCATAAGAGAGGACGATGCGTTGAAGAATCAGACGAAGCATCGAGGGACCAATGACATGCCAGACAACTTGATTAATGCTTAGTATTAATTGTCTTGATCAAAGTATATTTTTACATATGCATGATTAACTATGATACTAAGGCATGAAGCAAAATGAAGTCCCGGAGTCAAGCACGCAATTACGTTGGGAGTTTGAGAGTTCGTCGGAAGTCTGGACGTTCTGTCACGGACTTAGCTGGTTTTGCCTAAGTCGTGCGGCACCCTTGCGTGTCCGTCCGCAAAGGTCAGCCTCCTCGAAGCCTCCCATGGTCCCTTAGGTCCCACAAAAGAGAAAACAGGACATAGAAAAGGCCTCACTCGGGATCCACAAGCAAACATCTCCGAAAAACACTTTATAGACAATGCAAATTACAAACAGACTTTACAAGCTCTAAACAGTTGCACAACAAAGGGTAAAATGGTCCATTACAGATCGACAATCTCTCACACGTGTCCACATGACACAACCTTTATTTACAAGCCTAAAGCGGCCACCGACCCAACTAAAATGGGACTATCAAGCCTTCGGCCGTCCCCTACATGTTGTACAAAGCATGGACATACCAAAAGACACGGACATACATAAGCATTACATCAAACACCCTGTTTAGAAGTTTGTCCGTGACATTCTCCCCCCACTTATTCCTTGACGTCCTCGTCCGAAGCCTTTGTCGACACTGCAACTCCTTGCCTCTACACGGAGTCTTCAATCTTACGCTCCGGTACCAATCGTCCCTTGGCTCCCAACCGCTCTCCACTATTGTTTTCGAAGTCGTCGAACCTTTTGATCGCCATGCTTGCTTCAACTCACCAATGACTCGACTCGGTGTGGGGTTGGCTGAGTTATGTTGATCCTTGTTGATTCCTACGGATCCTTCAAATGAAGGAAAAGACCATCCTTCTTTAGCTAGTCTCTCAAATGCCTCATGTTGTTTTGGCGGGTGGATGCTTGTTGGAGCTTTTAACGAGCATCGTCTGAAACTTTCGAAGATTTGGGTCCTTCCTCCACAAAATTTGCTCTTGACTCTTCTTTCACTTAGTTGTCACATCCAAGTAGGTTAGCATCACTTCCGCTTTCGATTGGCATTTGGTTTGGGAAATGAAGCGGACAATCTACTCTCGATGAACACGATCACCATTTGGTGAGGATTTGACAACTATTGTCTTCCATTATCTTGAAGGGTCTTTGAACTTTTTTTGAGCTCCTCTATTGGATAGATAAGAGAATTGGGGTACTTTCGATTTCGCCCATTCTCTTAAGGGTTGAAAGGCAAAGGTTACTTGACTTACCCCTCCTCGAGGTTGTACTCCATGTATCGAGGTTGGTTCTTGGCCTTCGCTTTTGCTCTTTGCTCACACTTGAAGCACTTGAAGTGTTTGCACTCCTTGCATTGAGTTAGCTACTATGATTCACCTTCTCAATGCCATTGAACTTCTAGAAATCTTGGAAGTTTTCACCCCAACTTGGAGTAATTCTCTAATAGGTTTGGTCGCCTCTGGGATTGTATCATCTTCTCCATCAACTCTGCCGCCTACTCCCCCGAGTAGCGAAGGTCCAAACATCGTCTTGACTACCGTTCCTTTCCTTGGTCGTGCACTCTTGCATGACCCGAAGTCCTTCACTTTCGGCTATCTTGATGAGAAACTCATTAACACTTGGTCTTCACGAAGTTCCTTGGCCTCGCCCTTGACCTTGTCTCGGTGCTTGGGTTTGCCTCTACATGCTCCACCTCCTCGGCCCCTTTCATGACCAAGCGCTCTCCCTCCATGAGAGCAAGGGATCAATGACTTTCACGGAAGTCCCCCCTCTGGGTACCATGGCGCCATGCTGCCCATGGCACTACTATCCGTTGACTCATTCTCTGCATCCCTTTTCTTCACAATCAGTAGATATGCCTGCCTGCGTGGTACTCCTCAGGAGTCCACCTCCATTTTAACCGATGCTTGATTTTGGGTAACTAAGTCCCTCTGGACTCGTCGTCGCTTCCTCGCCCCTTTCGACCCCCTGCTTCAACACCTCTGTGTTCTCCAAGCAACACCCTTTGGTCGATGGATAAACAGACTACAACTCCCATGCACGGCCTCTGCCATCACGTTGTAGGGTTTGCACTGATTCTGTTCTCCTTAGCTTCCTTGGTAGCAACGTTAAACACTCGACCTTGTCCTCGACTTGTCGGGGCTCCCTTAAAGCGAATATGAGCTCTGGAGCAGTCCAACTCTCCGGTTGCTTCGATCATACCCATTGTATGATCAAGTCCCTCCCATGGGACTCACTGGTACTTGCATTCGAACTTTTCCCTTGGTGGAACACAACCCCCATATGCTGATGACCAAGGCTTTCATCCGATGCAAAATTCGATGCACGCACGGAAGACTCGCCTCTGCGGTACCATGGCCTTCACTCCTTGAATCCATAGCCCTTCTTGCCGTCGTGTTGTTCACCGAAGTGGAGCTTCCAGTAGCTCCCAATCATACCTCCGTATGATCTAGTCCCTCACGGGGCTAGGTTGTATGAATCGCATTGCCATGAACTGTTCCACCACGATCCGCTGCACCATGTCGCCTCCTGATGACATCTCTATTGCATTCTGATCCTTATGGGATGAACTCGAATTGTGAACCCTTCATGTGTGGCCTCTACCAATACATCGCAGGGTCTCTTCCGCCTTCGATTTTGTTCGCTCCTTTGGCAATCGACCTTCATCCACCCACTCTTGGGTCACACCACGATGAAGCACCGCTCTAGGACAGTCCGTCGCCTAGTAGCTCCCAAAGTCCCCCGACTTCGCTGCAATTAGTGCACCATTGTCTGGATCCTGGGCCTCTACCCCTACCAGCACAATCTTCGTTGTGCACCACCTCCTTTATAGCAACTTGAATGACAACACTGTGGCATATTCTTCAAGAGTACCCACCTCTGCGTCCTCTTGCCCCGTGCTAAGGCCTTCTGATCCCAACTTCACCTCCGCAAATTGAGTCGCCTTAGTTCCTCCATCAAATACTCCTTCGAGATAAAGTGCATGTGCCCAGAAGCTCCCTTCGTCTTTGGCACCATGCAAGATGAGTCCGCTCCGACAGAATGAATGACCCATGGAACAACATGATCCTTCTCTTGCCTATGCAAGAGTTCATGTCCTTGACCTCTGTCCAAGGAAAGCACTATGCCTCTGGTCCATGTTCCATCTTCTATGCTGGCTCCCTTCATGCGGCTTGGGTACTTCGCCAAGTTACACCCAAGTTGCTCCGCTCCTCGTTTTTGCATTGAGTCGATGGTGGCCCTCGCACCCACCATTCCACGGGTCAGCCCTCCCTTGAGTCCGATCTCCATATCGACTCCAAGTGTGCCTTCATTTGTGTTGCTTTGGGTTGCTCCCCCACTTGATCTCGCAATGCATCCACTAATGCATTCTCTCAAGCGAGATCATGCGACGACTCCTCGCCGCTTTCTCAGTCCATTGAGCTTCGTGGAGTTGTTGTTTGTTGAGGTACTCCTCCTCAACTTGTGAGGTCCATCCCACATGATTCTCCCTTTGGAGAGCCGGGACTTATCCCTCCTGGATAACTGTCCCATTGGAGCAACATCTCTCTTCGTTTCGGAAACCACCATCCCCTTGGACTACTCCGATCTGCTGAACAAACTGTGCATTGTTCTGCCTCTTGCAAACACACTTGCTAGATTGCGACTCCACGTCAACACAATCCCCGCTGCACCCCTTAAGGCCTAGCAACATGCTGAACTAGTTGCACCATTCAGCCTCCTACGGATGTATCCTTTGCATGCCGAAGAGAAAGTTTCAATGCTCCATGGCGCCGAGTTTCGGTCGCCTTGGGATGGCCACGAACATTCCGTCGTACGTATACAAGCCCATGTATGAGTACCAAATTCTTCGAGCTAGCAATTCCCCTCACCTCTGTGAGCTTTGCATAACTCTTTTGGTCGTTGAGCAACTCATTCCACCTTGGATGGTCTCATCCTTTACCAAGCGCCTCTCTTGCCTTGAGCACCATCAAGTATAGTTGTCAACGTTGAGCCGTAGCTCAAACTCAGCCATCCCAATCTTTGTGCGCTTCACATTCTTCCAAGCTTGTCTGTTCTCGTGGTGCCTCTTGCGCGAAGGGTTGGCCATTCCTCTGAATGCCAATCTCACATGCCCGCTCCTCTGAGCGACTCCTCTTCCCTACATCTCCATGCCCGTTTTCTCCCAAACGGTCGTGCGTGTGCTGACTGCCCTCAACGTAGCTCCGCTAGGTCCCCCACGTTTGCATGCTAAGTGTTTCTATAAGTGCTTGTCCCGCTCTGATACCATCTGTCAAGGACTTAGCTGGTTTTGCCTACGTCGTGCGGCACCCTTGCGTGTCCGTCCGCAAAGGTCAGCCTCCCCGAAGCCTCCCATGGTCCCTTAGGTCCCACAAAAGAGAATTCTAACACTCACTCACTAGGCAAAGATCAACCTTCTTCTTACACCCCTCTTCTCCTTTTACCGGGTTTAGGAGACAACCCTTACAAGCACTCACTCTTCTCTCTTAAACAGAATTCTAACACTTAAGCTAGAGGAAGGAAATTCTAGAGATTGCAGTAGCATTTTCTCTCTTTTAATATCTTTGTGCTTGTGTGTTTTACCCAAGGATGGGAGGGGTATTTATAGGCTCCAAACTGGTTTGAATTTGGAGCTAAAAAATGTCATCTCCTGGATTTCTGGGGTCCTAGCGATACCACCTCCTGACTAGGGTGGTACAACCGCCTGGTAGCTCAGAGACTGAGCCTCTGGGCGGTGCCACCACTTGATAGGGGCGGTTGCACCGCCCAGTCTCGCTCGGAGATTGAGCCCTGGCGATGCCACTGCCTAATTAGGGCGGTTGCACCGCCTGGTAGAGCTCGAAGACTGAGCTCAAATAGTTCCACTACCTATCAGGGGCGGTTGCACTGCCCAACTTAGCTCGGAGATTGAGCCCTGGGCGGTGCCACCACCGACCCAGGCGATGCCACCGCTGGCCAAGAAATCTGGGTCCGAATAGGTTGATCCATTCGACCCAATTTGGGTCTGTTAAGGACCAAATTGCCCCAAGATTAAGTTAATGGGATCACCTCCCATTTCTAACTTAATCATCGTGCTAACTATAATTTTTCTTAAGACATTTACTACAACTTGCTCCGATGCGTCAATCGCTTCTTCCAGCGAGCTTCCGATGAACTTCCGTCGATCATCCAATAAACCCTCGGTGATGCTCCTGCGGACTTCTGACAAACTCCTGGACTTGCGATGATCCACTTGGTGAGTTCCGATGAGCTTCTTTTGGCAAGCTCCTGGACTTCTCAGATTTGTTCCCATAAAACCTCCGACGATCGTCCGGACTTCCGTCGAACTCTCGAACTCTCGAACTCCCAACGTAATCATAGTCTTGACTCTGGCGCAACTCCTACTACATGTCTTACTTCCATCTTAGCTAATCCTGCACATGTAAAATAAAATTTTGATCGAGACAATTAATCCTAAGTAATTAACCAAGTTGTCCGGCATGTCATTGGTCTCTTGACGCTTCATCCGATTCTTCGGCGCATTATCCTCTCTTGTGGCATATTGCCCAATCGGTCAGTTGACTCTGCAACTCCGATATCCTTGGCACAATACTTGCCCTTCTTGGCCCGATGCCCGAGTCCACGTCCCAAAGCCTTCTGTCGATACGTCGACCGATCCATCGGCCTGGCGTCCAATCTTTTGACATGTTCCTTCGGCACAACATGATTTTCTTGCTTTAATTGTCTCATCTTGATCAAAGCATCCTACGTCACTCAAAACGCAGATTAAATCATAAACATATATCAAGTGGTTTCATCATCAAAATATGAGATTCAACAATCTCCCCCTTTTTTATGATGATAACCACTTGATGACGGAGTTAACCTTAACTCCCGGAGTTTAAATAATCTCCCTCTATCAATATGTCATTTTGATAGAACCTTGAATTCAAACTGAATTCAAGTCATTACAATATTCATCATGAATACTTGCAATACATTAGCATAAACTTATGCATAACATCATACTTCTCCCCCTTTGTCATCAACCAAAAGGAGAAGTCGAACTATTCTTGTGTTTGGAATATAAGTTTAACTCATTGCATGAAAAACATAATATAAAGTTTTATCATCATGCAGTTTTGAAGCTAGAAAATTTAGCAAGTATTACATCATGCTTAGAACATTCAAACTATCAAGTTTTAGATATGCAAGTTTTATTGCATACAAGATAACACATTCAAAGATATGCAAGTTGGCATATTTGCTTTTCTTGAGATAGGCACGATAGCACATTTTTGCATTTTCTTGAGATTTTGAGCTAGCAATTCTCGGTGATGTTCAAGATAGCAATTTCTTCTCTTTTGAGAAGTGGAATTTTTGCTTTCTTCTTGAATTGTGCAATTTGCTTCTTTTGTGATAGCAACTTTTTGCTTCTCTTTAGATCACAAGCTAGCAATTCTAGCAAATTTTACATCATGCAAGATAGTAAATTTTTGTGATGTTCGAGATGTCAAGTTCTTTTCCTTGCAATATGTAAGCTAGCAAATATTTGCTTCCTTTGCAAAGTGCATGTTTCTAAATTTTGCAAGATGAGCTAGCGACATTTCTCCCCCTTTGTCAATGTCAAAAGGAAGGGAAGACCCTTTGCGTCAATTTCTAAATCATGACAAAGGTAAGTATCAATCTTATCATTATATTTTCAAATTAAAACATGCACATTTTCAAAACCATACATTTCATTTTTCATGTATGATATAAATAAATCAATCATCATTATGAGCATATCATACATGATATTCAAGCATTAAAATTTTTAAACATTTATCAACATGTTGATCATGATATCAAACATTCATTATTTAAAGTATTCATGATACACATCATATGCAATACAACATTATCATAAGTATTGCATGCATCATTACAAATTTATGAATATTTCATGTATTCATATCATCACATAAAGAATATCAAGAAGAATTAGTTGGTGATGAGATAAACATTTCATGAATACAAGGAATTGCATAAAGATTATATCATGAAAGATTTAAACATGTGAATACCAAAATACATATTTCATATAGTAAATATTTTTTTTAAATAAAATATCAAGAAAAATCATAGGATTACAAAGAAGAGATCTTGTTTTAAAAGAAAATCAAGTAATAAATCCATGAACTCACAAGGAAAAATCATGATTCATTTAAAAAATATCCTCTTATGAAAATATCAAGTAGAATCGTAGGAGATCGATTAATGAGAAATTTTGATTCATAATAAAATCTCATGTATCGAATGTTGAGAAATCAAAATGATGATTTATATAAAAAATATGACAAGTTATATTCAAGAGAAAAATCATCATTCTTTTTCAACTCATTCAATTTGTCAAATCAACATTTCTTAGATATGCATGATACCAAAACATGGTTTCAAATGTTTGACATATAACATGCATAAATTCAAAAATTGAAAGGAGAAGGGAATAATTTAAAGGTACAAAGATTTCAACCATCTCATAAACAAATGTAAGACCAAGTCATGAATCTAAAATTCCATGAATCAAAATGATCATCAAAGGTAATCTCATGTTATTCCAAGAAATCAATATCATGATTTTGATAAAACTCATTTCAAATTCAAATAATCAAAATCACTTTTATGGTTCACAAAATTCATAACATAGGTAGATTCATGATTTCATTGATAATATATTTTCCTTTTTTTTAAAGTATTTCATTTTAAGTGATTGATTTCATGTTAGCATGCCTTTTCATTTATGTTAAATAAAAATATGCATCAATGTTTAGGATCGAAAAATGAATTTCGTCATAAGACCAAGATCAATAGATTCTCAAAAATGAATTGTTAGGATCAAGAAAATCCAAAAATGAAATTTAACACTTTCATGCATTTGGACATGGTTTTGCTATAGATTTTCAAATTCAATCATGAAGATAAAACATGCTCATGATCATGGAAATTTTTGTATCCAAAACATAAAATTTCCAACATGTTATTAAGGCATGTAATAGTGTAAAATCATCAAGATACACATGCATGGATTAATCCTAAGCATTATCACATATCATTAATTATCATCCCTAATGTTGCATACATCATTCAACATTTCAAAACAAAACATGCATGAAACCTTAGCAATATACTTTGCATGATCAAATTTGATAATTTTTCAAAGATGCTAAAAGGAAAACATGATATAATTTTTGAAAAATAATTTCTTATTTCCTATTCCTACTATCTAAATTAAGTACTCATGAAAGACTTCAAGTAATTTCAAAATAATTCAAGAGAGTTGAGTTACTTACCTTGTAGTCGAAGCTTGTCAAAGCCCAATTCGTCGTTTCACCTTTGGAAGTTTTTGATTCATCCTTGGTTGCCTTCCTCTTCTTTGGCCTCTTCTTCCATTCAAGTTCATTATTTATTTTAGATTTTTGTTTAATAAACTTATTAAGATTTAGTGTTCGAAGTTCAAGTTCATCATTGTCCTCATCACTTGAGTCATCGCTCAAGTAGTATTCATTTGTCCAGAGTTCCAAATCCCTCCTGTTCTTTGGAAGGTAATTTTGTTCATCATGTGCATTGTGCACCATTTCATATGTCATTAACGAACCAATTAGTTCTTCAAGTGGAAAAATATTTAAATCTTTTGTTTCTTATATTACGGTTATTTTAGTATCCTACCTTTTTGGAATGAATCTTAAGATCTTGCTTACGAGATCAAAATTCGAAAAAGATTTACCAAGAACTCTTAGATTATTGACGACATCCGTGAAACGGGTGTACATTTCGCTTATAGTCTCGCTTGGTTGCATTTGAAAAAGCTCAAAATCATGCAATAAAATGTTAACTTTCGAGTCTTTTAACTCTACTAGTTCCCTAGTGCGTGATTTCAAGTGTTCGCTAAATATCAAAAGTCATTTTGCACGTAGAAATCCGATTGAACTCATTTTCGTCCAAAGCCCAAAATAAGTCATTCATAGCTTTTGCGTTTAAAGAAAAATACTTTTTCTCCAAATCCGACCATTTGTTCATCGGTTTAGAGGGAAGTTGAAAACCGTTTTCAACAATATTCCATAAATCCAAATTCATAGAAATCAAGAAAACTCTCATTCGAGTTTTCCAATAAGTGTAGTCCAATCCATTAAACAACGGTGGACGAACAACCGATAAGCCCTCTTGAAAGCCATGAAGAGCCATTTCTCTCGGGTGTAAATCCGAAATGAGAAAAACCGGGCTCTAATACCAATTGTTAGGATCAAGAGAATTAAGAGGGGGGGGGGGAATTAGTGCAACGGAAAACTTTCAATGTTTAAAACTGCGTTCGTACGATGAAATCGTTTCCGATGTAAAATCATTTTCGGAAACTTAACATGAAAGTGAGTTTGTAAATGAGTGCAGCAAAAGTATTGAGAAAGTAAAGCACATATGGAGGTTTACAGTAAGGTAAGCAGCAAGAATAAATGCAAACCAGAGAAGACGAGAGTTTATAGTGGTTCGGTCAATCGTGACCTACCTTCTTTTTAGTGCCAAAATTTTATGAAAAAATGTTAGTGACATCAAAGCTAATTCTAGGTGGTTTAGGTTTGCATGTGCATAATGGGTGAGTTGACTATCGAGATGCTAGTCATAGGTACCCTATAAGCCAATCACATGAGTGATGACACATGTGACATGTTATGTAGTCTTTTTACTTATTATTATTAGTATTTTCTCTCTTTATATTGCATGTTGTATGTATATGATGTCCATGAATCTATGCAATGAGAATTGGATCGTGATGAAATCGTAATAATGGGATCGATTCACCTTTAAACACGGACCCTAAATAATCCTAGTCGTAGGTTACTCGAGAGAAACATCGAGATAATTGGACAAACTAGTGTGATGTATACTCATCCATATGATGGAGTCAACTGATCTTATAATTGCTTATGTAGGGACACTAGGGATATATTGCAGGTGCTCATTAGAGAATGAGTTCACTAATTGATCCGCTGATAGAATGCTAGATGGTTGATAATACTTCATTGTCAGATAGTGATTCCGTAGTTCCAATTTTGTATTTAGTCATTAGACTTGAGACACCAAAGATATCCTATATGAGTACTCCACTCTTTGATACCATACTTATAGGTTAAAGAGTTCTAGATCTAGCATAGTCGGTCATCGAGAGTGACAACTAATCTTATAAGGATAATTGAGTATTGATAGAGGATCATTCGCTCTCAGTGTCATGAGAGAAATATCCTATATATTCTTGCTTAGGAAAATCTTTGGCTATGGTCATTTGGATCGAGAGAAAAAGAGTTCTCTAGGAGAATCCGATTAGAGTGAGACTCAAGTATATTCTGTATTAGCCTAATAGCACTATGTTCAGTATATGATCTTTGGGATATTAGATGGATGAAGGAGTATATATATATATAGTAACTAAGGATAGATAGGCCCAATGAATTGAATTCTCCTGTATCATCTGAGGACTATGGCGTAGTGGCCTAGTACAACCGTAGTTGATGAGTTAGTGAATTATTATATAGATAATAATTAATTGAGTCAAAAGAAGTTATGACAAGTACGACTTAAGGCCAGCTCGATATTAGGCATAGAGGGTTACACACATATGATAGATGTTACAATGAGTAGAAGTTCGAATATGAGATATCCACTAGAGCCCCTATCTTATTGGATATCGAGTAACCCCTAAATTATTGGATCTTATGAATAAGATCCAATAAGAGCCAATGAGAGATTATTTGGTAGAGATCCACTAATCTAAAAGGCTTTGGTAGTTAGATGAAGATCTAGTACCCAATAGGGTAGGATCCATTAGGGTTAAGTTGATAAGGGATCTTTATAAATAAGAGAGAACCAAAAGGGTAGAGGCTAGACCTTTTTTAGCTTCCACCTCCTATTCTCCTCTCCTCCCTCTCCTCCTTTATTGATAGCTCCAGTTTGGGGTGTCTGAACAGCAAGAAGGGCTAGTCCCTTCTTGATCACGTGGTTCGCATGGAGAGGAAGATCATGCAGCGATTTGAGGAGTGTTTTCACTGCATCTATCATGTGGATCACCACTAGAAAGGAGGATAGTTGACCTCCTTCATCCTCTCCTATAGATCTAAAAATTTTTAGGGATATACGATCTCCCTAGATAACACATCTTTCATATACATGTAGATTTTCGGTTTTGTGATTTTTAGCGCACTAATCTTCGTACGACAACAAGAACCCTTTTGTGGGAAATCTAGAATTTTTGTTTTCTGTTTTTCTAATGTACATGTGATGCTCTATCCAAGGTTTCCTAATAGTGGTATTAGAGCTAGGTTGACCGTGCGATAATTATTTTTTAAATTACGTGTGTTGAAGAATCACGTGGAATTATTTTTACACGATTACTATGAATTTTTTTTTATCATAGTTTTAGATCTAGAATGTATACTTTTTTACTATTGAGAGGTGTTTTTGAGAGGCTGTTTGACATTAAAATTATTGATGCAAAAGAGGGAGAAAGAGCAGCAACTATTGCTGCCCTATAATTTGGCCAAAGGTTGCTTGCAGCCGTGGCCGAGAGCATTGAAACTTGCTCTCAACCTAGCCACTTGTGGTAAACCGAGAGCAACCATGCAGTCTACTAGGTAGGGTAGAGCCCCTATAGTTAAGGATTCCTAGCTACAAGGGGAACCATTGGCAGCTAGGGTTTCCTAGCCGCCAAGGAGACCCTGCGACCAGGGCCTCCTCGTCGCATGAGGCAAGCTAGCAGCCAGGGTTTCCTAGCCACCCATGATTGCTCTGTAGCTAGGGTTTCCTGGTTGCATAGGAGTCCTTAGAGGCTAGGGTTTCCTAGCCACACAAGGTAGGCCTATGGTCAAGGATTCCTAGCCACAAGGGAGTCCTTAGCAGCTAGGTTTCCTACCCGCATAGTAGACTTCCTACCCTTTGGTAGGGTTCCCAAAAATACCATATATAATTAATTAAATAATTTAATTAATTATTATTATCTAGTAGTCTTACATGATAATTTGTACATGTGATGTATGAGGATTTTAGATACCATAATCCTAAATTAGGAGTTCCTTTTAGATATCTAAAAATCTTTTTAATAGCTTTAAAGTGAGATTGATTGGAATTAGATTAAAATCTAGCACAAGTCTAATACTAAATATAATGTCTGGTGTGAGGTATAGTAAGCTACTTATCATACCCCTATAAGCCTTTTAATCAAAGTTTTCTCTATCATGATCCATATCTAACTTTGTGGAAGTGCTCATTAGTGTGTTAATAGCTTTAGCACTATCCATATTAAATTGTTTCAATAGATCTAAAGCACACTTAGTTTGACTAATAAAAAATTCATCACTTAATTGTTTAATTTGTAATCTTAAGAAAAAAGTTAATTCATCCATTAAGCTCATTTCAAACTCTTGACTCATACTTTTAGCAAAAGATTCACACAAGAATTCATTTGTAAAACCAAAGACAATATCATCAACATAAATTTGAATGATAAAAAAATTATTTTCAAAATATTTAATAAATAATGTAGTATCGATCTTGTCTTTCATAAAATTATTCTTACTTAGAAATGAACTAAGTCTCTAATACCAAGCCTTTGGGGCTTGTTTTAAACCATAGAGAGCCTTAGACAACTTAAAAATATGATTTGAAAAAATGATATTCTCAAATCCGGGTGATTGTTCATCATAAACTTCTTCGGAAATAAAGCCATTAAGCAAAGCACTTTTAACATTCATTTGAAATAACTTAAAATTATTATAACTAGCATAGGCAAGGAGAATCCTTATGGCTTTAAGTCTTGTCATAGGAGCGAAGGTTTCTTCATAATCGATACATTCTTCTTGGTTAAAATCTTTGGCCATTAATCTAGTTTTGTTTCTAACAACGATACTAAGTTCATCTTGCTTATTTCTAAAGACCCATTTAGTACCAATTACTAAATGGTCACTAGGTTTAGGAAAAAGCTTTCATATCTCATTTCTCTCAAATTGATTTAATTCCTTTTGCATTGTAATAACCCATGAATCATCTTTCAGGGTTTCAACAATCCATTTTGGTTCAATTTATGATAAGAAGGCTGCATTAGCATAAAAATTATTAAATAAAGAGTGAGTTTATATACCTTTTGATATATCTCCAATGATTAGCGCATTAGGATGAGCATCTACGTACTTTCAATTCTTGGGTAACGATTCTTTGGAAGAAGATGCATCCAAGTTGCTTGGGGGGAGAGTTTTTATTCAAATTTAAAATATCAAAATTAAGATTATCATTAAATTAATTTTTTTAATTTGGAAAGCTTATTAAACACAACATAAATAGATTCCTTTATAACCAAAATTCTTTTATTAAAGACACAAAAAGCTTTGACATAGAGGAATAATCAAGAAAAATACTTTCATCGGATTTTACATCAAATTTTCCTAAGACATCTTTTTCATTTCAAACAAAATATTTACAATCAAAAACTTTAAAATATGAAATATTTGGTATTTTGTTGTTCCAAAATTCATATAGAGTTTTCGAAAGTAATGGTCTTACAAGAACCTTGTTTATGACATAACATGTCGTGTTAACGACTTCGGCCCAAAAATACTTGGGTAGACTATGCTCATTAAGCATGGTTTTTATCATTTCTTGTAAACTCTTATTTTTTCTCTCAATAAATCCATTTTGTTAAAGGTTTCTTGGAGGGGAGAAGTTGTGGTTATACCCATTAGAATCATAAAATTTTTTAAAATCATAGTTTTGAAATTCACTACCATGATCACTTCGAATAGAAGCAATCATAAAACCCTTTTCATTTTGAACTAATTTATAAAATTTTAAAAAATATTTAAAGTAATTACTTTTATATGTCAAGAAGTATAAGTATATCTACTATAATCATCAACAATTACAAAGGTATATTTACTATCTCCTAGACTTATTATATCAATTGGTCTAAATAAATCCATATGGATCAATTGTAGTAGTCTACAGGTGCTTATTTGATTCTTTGATTTGAAATTATTTTTTATTTGTTTTCTTAATTGGCATGCATCATAAACTTTGGCTTTGGTATAGGAGATTAGGTCATGCTAGGCATTCCTCTTACAAGTTCTCTAGTTGAAATTTAAGAGATTAGTTTCATGCTAGCATGACCTAATCTCCTATGCCAAAGCCATGCATCATTGTCTAAAGTCGAAAAACATGTTCCATCGTAAAAATCATCAATATCAATAGTATACACATTATTATTTTTTAAGGCAATGATAGATCTATTTTTGTGTGATATTTTAATTATACAATCATTAGATTCAAATTTGATGATATATCCTTTATCACACAATTGACTAATGCTTAGTAGATTATATTTTAAACCATCTACTAATAACACATCTTCAATTAAAAGGTTTGATTTGTTAGTTATATTTCCGTTGCCAATAATATTTCCTTTGTTATTGTCTCCTAAGGTGACAAATCCTTCGTCTTGACTAATGAACTTAGATAAGTGTGTTGGATCTCCGGTCATATGTTTTTAGTATCCACTATTAAGGTATCATCTCTTGCTCTTAGCTTGTGAGTATAGACATATCTACAAGAAAGGATATTTTCTTTTAGGTACTCATTTAACCTTGGGTCCCTCATAAATAGATATATCTATCATTGAGTGATTTATGGTTCCTTTAGGAACCCAAAATAATTTGTGTGGACTATACCTTTTAAATGGACATTTGTAGGCAAAATGATCATATTTTTCATAAAAATTATATTTTTCTCTAGGTAAGATATGTAATGTAGGTCATTTAACAAAAACGGTTGGCTTTTGTTGAGTGTTACTCACAAAGCCAATTCCTTCCTTTCTATGAACATGACACTTATTAGCAAGGATTATATTTAGATATTTATTACCCATTTTAAATTTTTTTAATATTTATTGTAGTAAGACATTTTCTTTTCTAAGTAAATCTATCTCATCACACTTAGTGCAAGAAGCTAACATACTATCATCATGCTTATTTTTTAATTTATAAAATTCACTAACAAAAGAAGCATATTCCCTTTGTAACAATTTATATTTTTTACCAACTAGCTTATATTCATCATATAGATATTGAAAGTGATAAGTAAATCATCATAAGCTAAATAAGATTTTATTGAGTCACTTACCTCGTCATTGAGCGCCATTAGAGCGTAGTTAGCAACTTCTTTTTTGTTGGTTGGCTCCTCATATTCGGATGCACTCGAATCGTCCCAAGTTGCTTTGAGCACGTATTCTTTTTCTTTAGTAGCTTCTTCTTCACGTGGGGACATTCATTTTTGAAGTACCCTGATTTCTTACCATCATAGCAAATTACTTAGTCCTTTTTTAGTTTACTTTTGTTCTTAGTGTCTTGTTTTGTTTTGTTCATTTTTAATAATTTTTTAAACTTACTTGTAAGAAGTTCCAAGTCATCATCATTATCATCGTCATCAATTAAATTTTCACCCAAGTGGCCTTCTTTGGTTCTAAGTGTCATACTTTTCCTGTTCTTTGGAAGGTTATTCTCAAGTTTATCATATGCTATATACGTCATTTCATAGGTCATTAAGGACCCGATAAGTTCTTCAAGAGGAAAGTTGTTAAGATCTTTTACTTCTTGTATTGTCATTACTTTAGAATCCCAACTCTTTGGAAGGGATCTTAATATCTTATTAACAAGTTCAAAATTAGAAAAACTTTTACTAAGTGCTTTTAGACCATTGATGACATCCGTAAAATGGGTGTACATGTCTTCAATAGTCTCACTTGGTTTCATACGAAACAACTCATAGCTATGAACCAAAAGATTAATTTTTGACTCTTTAACCCTACTTGTGCCTTTATGTGTGACTTCAAGTGTGTGCCAAATATCATGCGCAGTTTCATATATAGAAACCTGATTAAATTTGTTCTTATCAAGAGCACAAAATAAAGCGTTCATCACTTTAGCATTCAAATAGAAAGTCTTATTTTTAAAATCATTTCATTCATTCATTGGTTTGGAAGACTTCTCAAAACAACTTTCACAAATATTCCATAAATTGAAATATATAGAAAGTAAGAAGATTCTCATTTTAGTTTTCCAATATGTGTAGTCCGTCCCATTGAACATAGGAGGACGAGTGATGAGAATGAAAAGCATGAAAGAAATGACATAGAAAGAAAGCACACCATATTTATAGTGGTTCGGTCATCGTGACCTACATCTATTTATGATTCCTCCTCCATTGAGGCCACCGACGTCCACTAACAGTGTTCCTTTAATGGGCGAAGACCAACCACTCTCTTACAACACTTTCTCCTTTTCACGGGTTATGAGACAACCCTTACAAACCTCACACCTCTCTTGAATGATTACAAAGCTAAAAAGGGAGGAGGAGGACATTTAGCAATTTAATAACCCAAAATCTCATGATTTTTGTTCACACTTTCGTTGTCTTTCATGTAGGAAAGAGTGGGGTATTTATATGCCCCAATGGCTTCAAAACTGAAACTAAAAAGTGTCTTATCCCAAGTTTTTTTGGTACTATCGGTACCACCGCCAGTACTGGGTGGTACCGCCGCTTGTAAACTGACATTGGGTTGTATTACCGCCTAGTCTGGGTGATACCACCGCTTGATAGAGCCTTAGAGATTGGGCTCTGGCGGTACCACTGCTTAACAGCATTAACTGTCGGTGGTACCATTGCCCATACCACTTGGGAGGTTGAGCCTCAAGTAGTACCGTCACCCAGTCTGGGTACTGCCACTGCTTGATGTGGCTCCAAGTGGCTGAATGGGCCATCCAACCAACCCAATTCAACCCTGTTTTTAGCCTAATTTGCCCATAATTGAGGTAGTAGGATTTTTCCTAAAATTAACTCAAATTAAAGTCCTAACTATAATAGTTATGGCTAAAACAATTATGATACATGTAATCTATATTGTCTAGCATGTCGATTGTTCAACCGAACTCTCGATGAACTTCTGACGAACTCTCAGTGATCTTCTAGCGAACTTCCGATGAGCTTTCACTACATCGTTTGATCCTTTGGTGTATCCCCTGATTCATCCAGCCCGATGCCCGATCATTGACTCCATCCCAACTTCGATTCTTTTTTAACCATTTTGCCTTTCTTACGATTGTAGTTAGTCCTGCATCACTTATCTCAACACATGGATTAGATCATTAATTCACCATTTGATGTCATCATCAAAATATGATATTCAATAGTTTATACTTTTTTTCTTAAGTATATTTTCCCTCTTTCTACTCTTTTTCTTGCTTTCCCAAGTATGAATTAGTAGAGTATTTATAGATCCCAAATGACTTCAAAAATTAGAACCAAAATTTAATTTTTTGGGTTTTTGGAGTACTAGCAGTACCACCATTAGTACTGGGCAGTACCACTACTTGCCAAACTGACACTTGGCGATATCACAGCCTGACACTAGTAGTACCACCGTTGGATCTTCCGAAAGAAGTACACTTCATACTTTTCCATCTCACAGGTGGTTCCACCGCTTGACCCAACTTTGGATCACTGAATGGGCCTCCTATTGAGCCCCACTCAACCCTAGATCAGGCTCAATGGGCCTCTAATTGAGTTAGCATGGTTACATCTAAAACTAACTCAATTATGACCTAACATACTTCGATCAAGACATGACCGATTACAAATACGAATCTTATATTGTTTGATATGTCATCCTACTTGAGGTAGAAAGAAAAAGAGTAGAAAGGGGGAAAGAATCCTTGAGAAAAAAGTTGTAACCTCTTTTAAAAGATCAACTACCCTCTCACTACTTTCACAACTTCTCTCCTAAGCCTATCAAAAGGAGAAAGAGTTGTAAGAGGGTAGTTGATCTTCGCTTATTTAAACAAGATCGATAGTGAACGTCGGTGGCCTCGACGAAAGAGGAATCGAGAGTGGACGTAAGTCATGATGACCGAACCACTATAAACTCGGTTTGTATTTACTTTCTGCTTTTTATTCATATTGCAAACTGATTTACTTACTCACTACTTTTATGAATGTTTCAAGTCGAACTCATCTTTCCGATACGGGGTTTATCGATTAAGATTTTTGAATCGACGTAATTTTACTAAAGCACTAATTCATGCTCCCTCTTAGGGTTGAAACGGTCCTAACAATTGGTATTAGAGCCATATTTTTCTTATTTAATTTAACACCTAAGAGAATAGCTTTTATCGGCAATCTATAGGGTCACTCTATCACTCGTCCTCATATGTTCAATGGGACGGACTACACATATTGAAAAACATGAATGAGAGCTTTCTTATTTTTTATAAACTTTGATTTATAGAATATTATTGAATATAGTTTTCAAATACCCTCTAAACCTACAAACGAATGGAATGATTAAGAGAAGAAGATTATTTCTTTGAATGCTAAAGCGATGAACGCTTTGTTTTGCGTTTTGGATAAAAATGAGTTTAATCATATTTCGACTTATAAAATTGCACATGACATTTAATACACTCTTGAAATTACACATGAAGGCACAAGTAGAGTAAAGATTCTAAAATTAATCTTTTCATACATAGTTTTAAATTATTTTGAATGGAACCAAGTGAAACCATTGTAGACATATACACTTGATTTATGGATGTTTCCAATGGTTTAAAAACACTTGGTAAAAGTTTTTCTAACCTTGAACTTGTTAATAAAATACTAAGATCTATTCCAAAAAGTTGAGATAAAAAAATGAGCATAATACAAGAAGCAAAGGATTTGAACAATTTTCTGCTTAAAGAACTTATCAGGTCTTTAATGACCTATAAAATGACTTGTATCGAACATGATGAACATGAAAATAACCTTTCAAAGAATAGAAAGGATTTGTCACTTAGAACAAAAGAAGACCACTTGAGAGAAAACTCAAGTGATGACGATGATAACGTTGAACTCCTCATAATAAAATTTAAGAAGTTTATAAAATAAGAATGTATGAATAAAAATGAACTTAAAAATGATAAAATAACTTGCTATGAATGTAATCAGCTAGAGCACTTCAAAGGTGAATGTCTGCAACTGAAGAAAAATGTGTTAGTACAAAAGAAGAAGAAAGCACTCAAAGCAACATGGGATAAAATGAGTGCATTTGAAAACGATGAGAAAACCAACAAAGACGAGGTGGTGAACTACACTTTGGTGGCTTTCGACAATGACGTAAATGACTCAACCGAAACCCCTTTACCTTATAATGAAATTACTTGATGTGTTTCATGAGTTTTTTGATGATTTTAAATTAGTTAGTAAGAAATATAAAATGTCAAAAAAATAGGGAAAAGGGATCATGCTTCTCTTTCTAGTGATTTTGAAAAAAAAAAAAATATGAGCATGACAATTGTATGTTAACTCCTTGCACTAAGTGTGAAGAGTTAGATTCACTTAAGAAGAAAAATATATTACTACAACAAACAATAATAAAAGAAAGATCATTGGAATTAAAATGATTATTAACAAATCAAACTTTTGATTGATGTTTTAATGTGTTATACTATTGATCTTAATGATTATGATGAAACTTATTTTTCATTTCCAAAGATGCAATGCTTTTTGTATGGAAGACTTGGGCTTGTATGTATAAAACCAATCACATAAGTTGAAACAAAAAAGGAATGCATTTCCATCTACTCCGATCTTTTTCTTAAAGATCCACTTGCAACCGATGGGTACAATACCTTCGGGCGCATCAACTAGGTTTCAAACCTTATTGGAGTACATAGAATCCATCTCAGAATTCATGGCTTCTTTCTACTTCCCGGAGTCTATACTCATAATAGCCTCCTCGTAGGTCTGAGGATCAATATCCTCTACATCCTCTGCTCTAATATGTCCCACATATCTTTCAGGAGGATGGGATACTCTATCAGACCTGCGTAAAGTTGATACTTGTGTATTAGGTACCTGAACAGACTCGGGCTGTAGAGTGGTGCTTGAGCTTGGTTCTCCAACCTCGCTCAATTCTATCATTCTCCCACTGTCTCCGACAAGAATGTGTTCCTTCTCAAGGAACACTGCTCTCTTAGCTACAAAGACCTTTTGGTCCTTGAGATGATAGAAATAATACCCACAAGTTTCCTTAGGGTATCCCACAAATTTGCATCGCTCTATCCTTGATTCTAACTTATCGGGGTTGTGTCTTCTAACATGGGCAGGGCAGCCCCAGATCTTAACAACCTTAAGATCAGGCTTCTTCCCTTTCCATATCTCATATGGTGTAGACACTACCGACTTAGTTGGAACTCTGTTCAAAAGGTAAGCTGCGGTTTCTAGGGCATATCCCCAGAATGAGATGGGTAGGTCAGCGAAACTCATCATGGACCGTACCATATCTAATAATGTACGATTTCTCCTTTCAGAGACACCATTGAGCTCAGGTGTATAAGGAGGTGTCCATTGGGATAATATCCCATGGTCCTTGAGGAACTGAGTAAACTCTATACTTAAGTATTCACCTCCTCGATCTGATCGAAGAGTTTTGATACTCTTTCCAGTCTGGTTCTCCACCTCATTCTTATACTCTCTGAATTTCTCAAAGACCTCAGACTTGTACTTCATTAAGTACACATATCCATACCTTGAGAAATCATCAGTAAATGTAATGAAGTAGGAGTAACCTCCAATGGCATGAGTTGACATGGGTCCACATACATCACTATGTATGAGTTCCAACAACTCATTGGCTCTCTCTTCAGTTCTACTAAATGGAGATTTGGTCAGTTTTCCACAAATGCAAGGCTCACAAGTTGTATATGACACATAGTCGAATGGATATATCCATCATTTAGCAACTTTTGAATCCTTCTTTCATGGATGTGACCTAGCGTACAATGCCACAAGTATGCACTGTTCAACTCATCTCGTTTCCTTTTGGACACATTTACATTCATGATATGTAGAGTGGTGTCTAACATAAATAAACCATTATGCAATGTTCCTTTCGTGATGATCTTATCATCTAATAATATTGAACAACCATTGTTCTCAAAAACAAATTTATATCCACTAACTGTTAAACATGAAATGGAGATAATGTTTTTGATAATAGAAGGAACAAAATAACATGCATCTAATGCAATAAAAGCTCCACTAGGCGGATGTAGGGGCGACCTAAGCCAACAGACTAATACAAACAACTTTTGCTCCATTACCCATCTTGAGGTCCATCTCGCCTCTCGTAGTCTCCTAGGTCTTGCGAAACTCCGCAATAAATTGCATATATGATAAGCACTACCGGTATCCAATACCCATGTGTTATCATAAGAGTCCCGACAAATGGAGATTGATCATGAATGTACACGAAGCTTCATCAAGCTTTTGTTTTGCCCTTTCTGCAAGGTACTCTTTGCAGTTTCTCTTCCAATGCCCATCTTTACCATAGTGGAAGCACTGCCTTTGTCCTTTCTTTGGGTCTTTCTTAGCAACCTTTGCTTTACCTTGTTTGCCCTTGCCCTTTCCCTTCTTACGGGACCTTTCTGCTTTCCTTTTCTTTTCTCTCACCTCACCAGTAGAAACTGACTTCTCTTTCTTAATAGTACTCTCTACCTCCCTCAACATATTGAGGAGCTCTGGGAGAGTCACCTCAAGCTTGTTCATATTAAAATTCATTATGAACTGTGAAAAGGAATCTGGTAGGGACTGAAGCACAATGTCCACACACAAGTTATCCTCTAGGACCATTCCTAGACCTGTGAGTTTCTCTATCCACTCAATCATCTTTAGGACATGGTTCTCAACCGGAGTCCCCTCAGTCATCCTAGCGCAGAAAAAGGCTCTTGGATATCTCATATCGTTGAGTCCTTCCCTGTTCCTCAAATAATTTTTCGGACATGTAGGAGAATGGATCTGGCATCCATCTTTTCATATTGTCTCTGTAACTCTGGAGTCATAGAGCCCAACATATAGCACTGAGCAAGAGTGGAGTCATCAATGTACTTCCACGTAGCGGCGATCTCATCCTCGCTTGCCCCTTCTTCGGCGTAGAATCATCAGTATCAAGGGCGATATCACGATTTTTCTCCGCCAGTGAGAACAATTCTCAAGTTACGGAGCCAATCCGTATAATTTGGACCAGTAAGACGGTTGACATCAAGTATGCCACGTAAGGGATTTGAAAGCGACATTTTCTGAAAATAAAGATGTAGCAGAAATGAATAACATGCAGATTTTGCAAGAAATAAACTATCAAGATATGGACTTCTATCTTAATATGCTCCCACTATTTTACTAACGAGTCACGCGACACCCTCAGCATGTGAAACGGAAGTCTCCAGCAGACTTCTAGTGGGGATCAGGATCCAATCAGCGTCTTAGTGTAACCTCGAGGGACTCGACCAATCACACTAAGCCTAAAAGGTAGGCAACTCTTGCCGATCACAACTCCTTGTGATTCCCGTCCTGTTCGGCCTCCGAATCACCATGGCCTCGAGGGACTCGACCAACCATGATGCTCGGTTAAGTCAACACCTTCGTTACAAGATGAGTCTGATTTGATGATATACCCTCGAGGGACTCGACCAAGCATACCATGTCCTCAGGTCACCGGTGACATCTCTATGTCGTAAGCAAGATAGCGAATCGCGATATAGGTGAGTCTCGAGGGACTCGACCAACTCAACCTACACCGAGAATCGGTTCCTACTCATAACGATGGAAGGCCACGTGGGTCAATCTAATTGCCTTACGTTTACCGACTTAATATTATCGAGAGATGTTTCTATAATTTGGTCTCCTAATATGACATGTCACACATATACATATTTAATATATATCTACATCGCATGCAAATATATATACATATCTAGCATGTGTATAAGCAATCACATCAGATGATCATGGACCACAGCCTAATATGATTAGGCCCGAGCCAGTAGGCCTAATCACTCACATCAAGATCTATGTGTGCAACGGTGCATTTCCATGCCCTTGTGATTGTCCATCTCGTCCTCGTCGGTTCCGTCGACATCTTGATGCATCTCCATGCATCACGATCGTCCGCCTCGTGGGTCCCGCTTATCGCATCCACGCTCCCGCCATACCCTCCTCATGTGATTACAACTTAATCATAGGCACGCAGGCCCGACAATAAACGAAAATATAATGGAGGTTCGCACCTCAATAATAATAATCACAAATACACACATCACACGATCCATGATCATCCGTCCACACATCATACATCACATGTATAAATAATCATCATCATGTAGGACTACTAGATAATAATAAAAATAATAATCAACTAAACCTTTTAATTAATTAATATTTTTCTGAAATCAGGGACATGTAGGGAATTTCTCAATTCCTAAGGGTATTTTCGTAATTTGGATAAAAGACAAAAACTGGAATTTCTCAAATTCACAAGGGCAAAATTGTCTTTTTCCCAGAAAACCCTAATGCCCTTTTTCTGCTGCTGCCGTCACCCACGCCCCCACGGCGGCATCATCTTGGCGGGCGGAATTGCCATTGGGGGCGCCTCATGGGCGTCATAACAGCCGGCGGATTATCGCCACGGCGGGCAACGCCCAGCAGGCGGTCTTGCCCCAGAAGCGGCAGGCGTCGCTGCCCTGCGGCGGCGGGTGCCGCTCCTTTTATGCGGCGGCGTCGCCGCCCTCATGGGGGCGAACTTCGCTTCCTTCGCTTCCGGGCGGCGCCCCCGACCCACGGCGCCTCGCGGGTGGTCGCCGACCCACGGCGACAAACCTGCTACAAACAAACCGCCCGGCCGGTTGTTGCGAACAAAAGCCATTATGCTGCCATGCTTCGGCTTCTGCACAGACGCGACGCGCAGATCGAGGGCGGCAACTGCCCTTTGCCCTTCCTCGCTTTTATGCGTCCAACGATTTTGACGTCAATATTCTTCCTAAACACAACACACGCGGTTCAAAACCAATCATTCGCACGAACAACCCGGCTCGATACCACTTGTTGGGAAATTAGCGGGGCGACATCATATCGCAAGAAAAGAACAAGAAAAAAAAATCCCGATTCCCAAAAAGATGTTAGATTCGTCATGCGAGGATTGGTGCGTAAAAATCCATAAAAACACAAAACTGCGTATAGAGATTGTGTTACCTAGGAGATCGATATCCATGTTTCCTTGCAGATCCTTAGGAGAGGGTGAAGGAGGTCAAGCGTCCTCCTCTCTAGCGCGTGATCCACACAGCGGGGGTTCGACGCGACCCTCCTCAAAACTCCGTGCCTCTGAGGGTGGAGAGGGAAAGGAGAATAGGAAGGGCAAGCAAAGACTCTAGCCTATGAGGTCAGAATCCCTCCTATTTATAGAGATCCCGTGTCAAACCCTAATGGGTCCTTCCCTAGTGGGTATTGGATCTGCATCCAATAAGACAAGGGCTCCGCCGGATATCTCATATCCAACCTCTACTCATCATAATGCCTACCATATGTGTGTGACCCTCTAGACCCAATATCGAAGCTGGCCGTGAGTCATACCTGTCAAACTCCTTCTAACTCGAAGGAATTATTATCTCTAATAATTCACTTTCATCATCGACTTCTGGACGTGCTAGGCCCTCTCACGCCAGTAGTCCCCGCACGATCTGGGGAATCCAATCCATTGGATCATGCGTCCTCGCTTACCATGTACCTATAGTCCTCATCCATCTAATATCCCGGCCGATATCGAGCATGGTGTTGTCGGACCCATACGGTTTCTACTCGAGTCTCGCTCTAATCGTTCTCCCCGGAGAACTCTTTCTCTCTCAACCCGAATGACCCCGCCGTGGATTTGTCCTGCAGCAAGAACACATGGGATATTCCTCTCATGACGCCAGAGTGGATGATCCCCTATCGACACTCAATAGCCCTCGTAAGGTCGACTACCACTCCCAATGACCAAATGTACTAGATCTGGGACAACCAAACCTATAAGTCCGGTATCAAAGAGTGGAGCACTCATACAGACATCCTTGGTGTCTCAAGTCTAAGGACCGAGATACACCACTCGGACTCTGGAATCGGCTCGACAATAAGGCATCATCAACCATCCAAGATTCCGTGGCGGATCAATCAATGAACTCATTCTCCAATGAGCACACATCTTCAGTATCCCTAGTGTCCCTACACGCGAGCTATGAGAGACCAGCTGCATCCATCATATGGACGGGTATACAGCACACCAGTCTATCCGGTTATCACGATGTCCCTCTCGAGTAATCTATGACCGGGATTATTTAGGATATGTGTTTAAAGGTGAATCGATCTCATTATCGTGATCTCATCACGATCCGATTCCCATTGCATAAATCCAAGGACATCACAATATATATATATATATGCATTTATGCAATAGTTATAAAGTGATATACGCCAAAATATAATAAGCAAAAAGATTCTGTATCAAGTCACACGTGCCATCACTCACGTGATTGGCTTGCTGGGCACCTATGACTAGCAGATGCAACCTGAGGGATTCGTGTCCAAGAACTGCCCTGATAAGGTGTGTAGGTTGCTTAGATCCATTTATGGACTAAAGTAAGCTTCCCGAAGTTGGAACATAAGATTTGATGAGGCAATCAGATCTTATGACTTCGTTAAGAACGAAGATGAGCCTTGTGTATACAGAAAGGTAAGTGGGAGCGCTATCACCTTTTTGGTGTTATATGTGGATGACATCCTCATCATTGGGAATGACATAAGAATGCTATCTACAATAAAGGCTTGGTTATCTAGACACTTCTCCATGAAGGACTCAGGGGAAGCATCTTATATCTTGGGGATTAGAATCTATAGAGATAGATCCAAGAGGATGCTTGGCTTGTCCCAGTCCAGGTACATAGAAACTATTGTCAAAAGGTTTGGCATGGAAAATTCCAAGAGAGGTCTCATACCGATAAGACATGGGATATCGCTTTCTACGAATATGTCCCCAAAGACTCCAAAAGAAAGGGCGAACATGGATATGATACCTTATGCCTCAGCAATAGGGTCTATCATGTATGCAATGCTATGTACTAGGCCTGATATAGCACATGCTCGAAAGTGTCACGAAAGCGGTATGATGAGGCGGATCCGTGCTTGGAGCACTCGAAAGCAATAAAAGTGTATCCTTAAGTACTTGAGAAGGACTAAGGATCTTTTACTAGTATATGGAGGTAATAGCCTTAAGGTTGAAGGCTACACTAACTCAAGTTTTCAACGATGTCGATGATAGCAAGTCGAATTCGTGGTATGTGTACACCTTGAATGGAGGAGCAAAGCAGTGTCTTTGGAAGAGTTCCAAGCAAGATACCACTCTTGACTTCGACCATAGAGGCGGAATACATTGCTGCATCGATGCAGCAAAAGAGGGAGTCTGGGAAGAAGTTCATCACAGATTTGAGAGTCGATCTGATAATGACAAGTCGACTTCCTTATATTGGCGACAACTATGGGGTGATTACTCAAATAAGGGAACCCGGGTCTCATCAAAGTGTTCGAGGAGGTTCCACTTATAAGAGAGATCGTAACTTTGAGGAGATGTAGCAAAGGAAAGAGTTCCATCCGAAGATAACATTGCAGATCCACGACAAAGCCATTGTCTCATTTTGTCTTTGAAAGCGTCCACGGGTCCGATGGGGATCAAACACATAGGTGATTGGCTTTAGGTCAAGTGGGAGATTGCTAGTCATAGGTGCCCAAAGAAGCCAATCGCGTGAGTGATGGCACGCGTGACTTGATACAGAATCTTTTTGCTTATTATATTTTGGCGATATATCACTTTATAACTATTGCATAAATGCATATATATATTGTGATGTCCTTGGATTTGTGCAATGGGAATCGGATCGTGATGAGATCACGCTAATGAGATCGATTCACCTTTAAAACACATATCCTAAATAATCCCGGTCATAGGTTACCGAGAGGGACATCGTGATAACCGGATAAACTGGTGTGTTTGATACCCATCCATATGATGGATGCAAATGGTCTCATAGTCTGCTCGTGTAGGGACACTAGGGGATACAATCATGTGTGCTCATTGGAGAATGAGTTCACTGATTGATCCGCCCGGAATGCTGGATGGTTGATGATGCCTTATTGTCGGTTGGCGATTCCAGTAGTCCTAGTGGTGTATCTCGTCCTTAGAGTTGAGACACCAAGGATGTCCTGTGTATGAGTGCTCCACTCTTTTGATACCAGACTTTATAGGTTTGGTTGTCTCGAGATCTAGTACAACCGGTTATTGGGAGTGGTAGTCCACCTTTACGAGGGCTATTGAGTGTGTCGATAGAGGATCATCCACTCTCTGCGTCATGAGAGGAATATCCTATGTGTTCTTGCTCGCACAAATCCCGGCCGTAATCATTCGGGTTGAGAGAGAAAGAGTTCTCCCCGAGAATCCGATTAGAGCGAGACTCGTAGAAAACCGTATGGGTCCGACAACACCATGCTCGATATACCTGGTCTCGGGATATTAGATGGATGAGGGACTATAGGTACATGGTAACGAGAGGATGCAGATCCAATGGATTGGATTCCCTCAGATCGTCTAGGGACTCACTGCGTAGTGGCCTAGTACGTCCGTAGTTGATGAGTCGAGTGAATTATTACAGAGATAATAATTCACCGAGTTAGAAGGAGTTCTCGACGGTATGACTCACAGCCGACTCGATATTGGGCCTAGAGGGTCACACACATATGGTAGGTATTATGATGAGTAGAGGTTCGGATATGAGATATCCGGGACAGCCCTTGTCTTATTGGATGCAGATCCAATACCCACTAGGGAAGGATCCATTAGGGTTTGACACGGATCTCTATAAATAGGAGGGATTCACAGCCTCATAGGCTAGAGTCTTTGCTTGCCTTTCCTATTCTCCTCTCCTCTCCACCTCGAGGGCCCGGAGTTTTGAGGAGAGTCGTCAGAACCCCCTCGCCAGTGTAGATCACCGCTAGAGAGGAGGACGCTTGACCTCCTTTACCCTCTCCTAAGGATCTGCAAGGAAACAGGGATATACGATCTCCCTAGGTAACACAATCTCTATACGCAGTTTTGTGTTTTGCGGATTTTTGCACACCAATCTTCGCACGACGACGAACATCTTTTTGGGAATCGGGGATTTTTGTTTTCTTGTTCTTCCACTGCGCATATGATGTCACCCCCTTGATTTCCCAACATCAACGATGAAGGGGTGGTCTGTTAGCAGGGAGACGGTGCTAGGGATCCTTCTCGCTCGAGCGAGACGGGAAAGCGAGGAGGAGAGGTCGCCGGTTGGGGGGCAGCGGCGGCGTTGGTCGATCGGTTGGGAAGCAGCGCTGATGGTGGAAAGGAGGCAGCACGGGAGGGCGCGGCTTCTTCTTCTTCTCTCTCTCTCTGCTTTCTCTCTTCCTTTCCTTTTTTTTTTTTTTTAGTTACGTTGCAGCAGAAACGCCAAGGATCGTCGCTCTTATACCAAATGATAAGACCCTAAAGTCTTATCGTAAAAAAGAAGAAGAAAAAGGGGATGATCACTTCGAGGGGATCGACCCTCCTTGATCGCTTCGAGGGGATCGGCCTCCTTGGGTTTGTCAAAAGACAATAATATTTTTCATAGATGATCGAAAAGAAGCAGTTACATCTTTATTTATAGAGTTCCGACTTTAGCTAAACTAAACAGACTTAATAAATACGCAGAAAATAAAAGGAAAGCACAGGAAAAATAAAAGGATCCTAACAGTTTCATACTTTAAAGTTTTCGGATGTAAATGATTTATATTGAATGAAAAAGATACCTTAGGAAAGTTTGATGCAAAATCGGATGAAGGAATTTTTTTTTGTTATTCTTCCATTTCTAAAGTTTTTCATATCTTTAATAAAAGAACTTTAATTATAGAAAATCAATTCATGTGGTTTTTAATAAAATTTTTGAAGTTAAGAAAAATAATTTTGATGATGATCTTTAATTTTGAAAATTTGAACTTGAATGAATTCCTTTCTCCTTTTAGAAACTTAGATACATCTTCTTCCAAACCTTCTTTACCGAAGGAATGAAAGTATATAGATGCTCATCATAAGGAGCTAATAATAAAAGACATATCTAAAGGGGTTCAAACTCATTACTCTCTTAAGAATTTTTATACAAACATCGCTTTTCTCTCTCAAATTGAAACTAAGTGTATTGACGAGGCCTTGAAATATGATTCATGGGTCATTGTAATGTGAGAGAAGTTGAATTAATTTGAGAGAAATGAGGTCTAGAAGTTTGTTCCTAGGCCAAGTGACCATTTAGTTATTGGTACTAAATGGGTCTTTAGAAACAAGCAAGATGAATTTGGTATCGTGGTTTGAAACAAGACTAGATTAGTAGCCAAGGGTTTCAACCAAGAAGAAGGTATCGATTATGAAGAAACCTTCGCTCTTGTAGCATGATTAAAAGCCGTAAGGATGCTCCTTGCCTATACTAGTAGTAATAATTTTAAGTTGTTTCAAATAGATGTTAAAAGTGTATTTCTTAATGGTTTTATTTCTGAAGAAGTTTATGTTGAACAACCTCCCGGATTTGAGAGTGATAATCTCCCTAATCATGTATTTAAATTGACTAAAGCTCTCTATGGATTGAAATAAGCCCCAAGGGAGTGGTATAAGAGACTTAGCTCATTTCTTATCGAAAATAATTTTTCTAAAGGCAAGGTTGATACTACATTGTTTATCAAAAATTTTGAAAATAATTTTTTATTATTTAAATTTATATTGATGATATTATTTTCAGTTCTACGAATGAATCTTTATGTGAGTCATTTGCTAAAAGTATGAGTCTTGAATTTGAAATGAGTTTGTTAGGGGAATTAACTTTCTTTTAGGGCTTACAAATCAAATAACTAAATAATAGTATATTTCTTAGTCAAACAAAATATACTTTAGATTTGTTAAAATTATTTAATATGGATAGCTCAAAGGCTATCAACACTCCTATGAGCACCTCCACTAAGTTAGAAATTGATGAAAGTGGAGAAACATTGATCAAAAAGCTTATAGGGGTATGATATGAAGTTTACTTTACCTCACCGCAATTAGACCGGATATCATATTTAGTGTAGGACTTTGTGCTAGGTTTCAATCTAATCATAAGATATCTCATCTCGAAGCAGTTAAAAGAATACTTAAATATCTTAAAGGAACCACAAATCTAGGATTATGATATCCAAACTCTGAGAACTTTGAGCTAATTGCTTATGCTGATGCGGATTTTGCTAGATATAGATTAGAAAGAAAAAGCACATCCGGAACATGTCAAGTTTTAGGGCATGCACTTATTTCTTGGTCTTCCAAGAAACAAAACTTGATAGCATTATCTACAACCAAAGCTGAGTACATTGCAGCTAGTGTATGTTGTGCACAAGTTGTGTGGATGAAAAACACTTTAGAGGATTATAAGATTCATCTTAAAAACATTCCCATAAAATGTGATAACACAAGTGCAATATGTTTAACAAAAAATCCTATTCAACACTCTAATAAAACATATTGATATTAGGCATCACTTTATACGAGATCATGTTACTAATCATGATGTAATCTTAGAGTTTATTGATACAAAATATCAATTAGCTGATATCTTTACAAAACCTTTAAGTGAAGAACAATATGATTTTATTAGAAGAGTGTTAGGAATATTAATTTATCCAAATATATGAATTTGATGTATATCTTTTTCGGACTCTCTTTATGAAATTCTTGAATGGAGCTTTCATGAGATTATGTCATATCAAGTTTACTTCATACCCTTGCTCCATCACTTTTAATACACTCATTCACTTCATGGATTTCATTAACAAATGCATCTCTCGAATTTATCTCTTGTGAATTTTTATTAAGAAATAGATTTGATGTGATGATCCCCTCATTATGAAGGCTTATTCATAGAATTTCTTTTATCCTTCATATGATGATTCTTTCACATGAATTCTTTCTTAATAAAGGAAGAATTTTTATGAATTTTTTTGTATGAGATGAATACTTAAGAAAGAGGATTTGATTTCACATGAATATTTTGATCCTTGTGAAAATTAAAGCATAATTTAATGAAACTCTTTTATCATTTTTTATTTGATTCAAATCATTTCACAAAGTTAGTTCTCAATGGATTTTCCTCCTTACTTTCCTTCTTCATGCAAAGTTTTGATAAAAAATAAAAAGGGAGAAGTTGAAGGAAGCTATCTCTTTAATGTTTATAATTTTTAATGTTGAGAATTTATGAATGATATCATGAATGCTTGAAATATTATTAGTATACAAATTAAAATGTGGCATAAATTTTTACCACACTTGCATTGTTGAATTGTTCTCCTTTTTGTTGATGACAAAAGGGAGAAATAATACCAAAATATGATAAATTGATGATAAATGTATGCAATGTATTTTATCATATATACTTGAAATATTTGCTTGATAAAATTTGATAAGATATCTAGAGCTTAACTTGCTATTTTACAATTGATATCTTGCCATAGAATGATGAATTTGCTATCTTTATCATCTTTCATATTTAAAATATGATACTTGAAAATGGATGTCATACCTTGACATCATTTTGAGAATGTTAGATCATGATAGGAATCATGATATGTGTATTGATAAGTTTAAATAAACTTAACTTATCAATTTGTTTCTTGAATTCAAAGGCTTTGAATTCAAGAATGTCTTTTCTCAAGTATGACATATAGATAGGGGGAGTTAGTTAACTCTGTCATCAATTGATTGTCATCATCAAAAAGGGGGAGATTGTTGAATCTCGGATTTTGATGATGAAGTCAATTGTAAGTTGTTTGATCTAATCTATATGTTGAGAAAAATGTGCATAATTAACTACGATGGCAGTAAGACATAAAGCAGGTGTTGTGCTGGAGTCAAGATCGAGATCTCATTGGGAGTTCGAGAGTTTGACGGAAGTTCGGACATTTATTGGAAGCTCTGCGGGAACCAACTGAGAAGTCTAGGAGCTTACCATAGAAGCTTGTCGGAACTCGCAAAGAAGATCATCGTGAAGTCCAAGAGCTTATCGGGAGTCCACCGGAACATTATCGAGAGTTCATCGGATGTTCATCAGAAGTACGCTGGAAGCTTATTGGAAGAGTAATTGACGCACCGAAACAAGAAGTATCGTAAATTGTGTATTAATTATCATAATTATAGTGTAAATTAAGTTAGGATTGGGAGGTAATTGTTAGGATCGGAGCGGCACTAAGAGGGGGGGGGGGTGAATTAGTGCAGCGGATTAAAACGTTGATTTCGACAAATCTTTCGTACGATAAAAATTGGAGTCGGAAGTGCTTAACTTGAAAACGTATTCGCAAAGTTATGCAGCAAAGGTAATGATGAAATAAAGCAAGTAAGAAGGTTTGTAGTAATGTAAATAGCAGTAATGTAATGCAAACCAGAGATTACGCCGTTTTTAAAGTGGTTCGGTCAAGTGACCTACATCCACTTGCGAGGCCCCTCTTCGATGAGGCTCCCACCTTCCACTAGCAAATCTCTTGAAAGAGAAGGGTGAATACCCCTCTTACAACTTTTTACAAGCAGTTCACTCTCTTACAGATTTTCAGCAAAGAAGGAGGTGAACACTAGCAAATTGAAAACAAGACTATCTAAGACTTTTCTAGGGCCTTTCTCTCAAACAATTGCTGCTCAAAAAGTTGTAATCTCAGCTGAGATTTGAGGGGTATTTATAGGCCTCAAGAGGATTCAAATTTGGGCTCCAAATTTGAATTCTCGTTGGGTTCCCGATGCTGGTGGTGCCACCGCCTGTCAGTGTCAGGCGATGACAGTGCTGGGCGGTGCCACCGCCTGACTCTTCGGTTGACTGGTTGGGCTTCAATCTTAGCCCAAACCAAGTCTAATTTTGGGCCCAATTGGCCCCTAACCAGGATATAGGATTATCTCTTAATCCTAATCCTAATTACAAGTTAACTACATAACAAAACACATCCTAAGCAATTTTTCAACCGCGAACGTCGAGTCTTGTTCCGACGAGCTTTCCGACGAACTTCTTCCGACGGACTCCCAGCAAGCTCCCGAACTTGTGATGACTTTAATGAGTAGCCGAGCCTTCTCGGTGATCTCCGTGAACCTCCGATGATCTCTTCGGCGAACTTCCGAAAATTCCGACAGGTTCCCGATTTCTTCTCGGTTGGTTCCGGCAGCATCTCCGATGATTCTTTGGACTCTTAAACGTCCATCGACCTTGACTCTGATATCCTTGCTTTGTGTTTTCTGGTTATCGTATTTAATCCTGCATACTTAACTCAATAATATGGATTAGATAAAATAACCCATCAATTGATTTTATCATCAAAATCTGAGATTCAACAATCTCCCCCTTTTTGATGATGACAATCAATTGATGACGGAGTTAAACATAACTCCCCCTATCTATATGCCATATTATGAGAAGATAAAAACACTTGAATTTTATTCCTTTGAATTCAAGCATAAACCGATAAGTTCTAACAGTAGAACTTATCGTTATTCACATTAAGCATAATGTAAATGCTAAACTTCGATGAAAATCCTTTTCAACTCGAATGATAAGAGAATTTTTACTACGACAGGAGATAAAGATTTTCAACATGAATTTCATGATTATACATGTTAGACATGCTTTCAATATGATCAATCGATCTTGCGATATTCTCAAGGCATTTTAGACATTCATAGATCGATCACTTTTCTCAAAGATTTTGCAAGGCATATTCTCAAATATTTTGAAAAGTTTTTGCAATTCATATTAGTCATGCTATTAAAATGATACAAGTCATCACTTTTCTCCCCCTTTATCATCAACAAAAAGGGAATGAGACTTGAAGCACATAGTTTGTCATACAAAGATTTTATCGTTCAAAATTAAGTATGCTAAAATATTTACGCAGAGTTCATCTTAAATGAAAATTCAGCATTCATCCATATTATCAAATCTCTTCGTTCTATAAGTAACAAAAGTTGTAGATGTACAAGGAAGAGATTGGGATAAGACAAAAAAACGTTTCAAGTAGTAACTCCAATAAGTCAAGATCATAATTCGAATACAAATTCATTCAATTCGTCAACTTGAAACTTATAATCAAGCTATCAAAATCAATTTCGAGATTCAAAATATCATAAAATCATTAATCTTGAGCAGATTTAACATGTCATTTAGAATTGAAAGAGAAGGATTAGATTCACCGAGGAACGGAGATAAGATGAAAAACTTTATGGAAAATCCATTCAAACAAGTTTATTGTTTAGGGACAATTTAACATACCTAATTCCCTTCTAATGAATTCAAATTGGTCTTCATTCAAGGCTTTTGTAAATATATCTGCTAATTGATACTTTGTGTCAATGAATTCTAGAACAACATCATTGTTAAGGACATAATCACATATGAAATGATGCCTAACGTCGATGTGCTTAGTTCTAGAGTGCTGAATTGGATTTTTAGTAAGACATATGGCACTAGTATTATCACATTTTATGGGAATATTTTTAAAGTGAATTCCATAGTCTTCTAATGTATTTTTCATTCAAACTACTTGTGCACAGCATGCACTTGCAGCAATGTATTCGGCTTCCGCCGTAGATAGTGCAACTGAATTTTGTTTCTTGGAAGTCCAAGAAACAAGTGCATGTCCTAAAAATTGGCATGTTCTAAATGTACTTTTTTTATCTATCCTGCATCCGCCAAAATCGGCATCCGCATAAGCTATTAAATCAAATTTTTCAGATTTTGGATACCACAATCCTAAATTTGGAGTTCCTTTAAGATACCTAAATATTCTTTTTAACACTTTTAAGATGAGATAATTTAGGATTTGATTGAAACCTAGCGTAAAGTCCTACACTAAACATAATATCCGGTCTAGTCGCGGTAAGGTAGAGTAGACTACCTATCATTCCCCTATATGTTTTTTGATCGAAATTTTCACTATTTTCATCCATATCTAACTTAGTCGCAGTACTCATATGGGTGTTTATTGCTTTTGAATTATCTATGTTAAATCGTTTTAACAATTCTAATGTATATTTAGATTGGTTAAGAAATATACCATCCTTAAGTTGTTTGATTTGTAATTCTAAAAAGAACGTTAATTCACCCATTAAACTCATTTCAAATTCATGACTCATACATTTGGTAAATGATTCACATAGTGATTCATCCGAAGAGCCAAAAATAATATCGTCAACAAAAATTTGCACAATAAGAAAATTATTTTCAAAATGTTTAATAAACAATGTAGTATCAACCTTGCCTTTGGTAAAATTATTTAAAATAAGAAAGGAACTAAGCCTTTCATACCAAGCTCTAGGAGCTTGTTTCAAGCCATAGAGAGCCTTAGTCAATTTGAATACATGATTAGGAAGAGAATTTTCAAATCCGGGAAGTTGTTCGACATATACTTCTTCGGAAATAAAACCATTCAAGAAGGCACTTTTAACATCCATTTGAAATAGTTTAAAATTATAACTACTAGCATAGGCAAGGAGCATCCTTATGGTTTCTAATCGAGCCACGGGAGCGAAGGTTTCTTCGTAATCGATACCTTCTTCTTGGTTGAAACCTTTGGCCACTAATCTAGCCTTGTTTCTAACCACGATACCATTTTCGTCTTGCTTGTTTCTAAAGACCCATTTAGTACCAATGACTAAATGGTCACTAGGTCTAGGAACAAGCTCCCATACCTTATTCCTCTCAAATTGATTCAATTCCTCTTGCATTGCAATAACCCAAAAATCATCTTTTATGGCCTCGTCAATGTACTTAGGTTCGATTTGAGAAAGGAAGGCGGCATTAGCACAAAAATTCTTGAAAGAGGAACGAGTTTGAACCCCTTTTGATGTATCCCCTATAATTAGCTCATTTGGATGAGCATCTATATACTTTCATTCCTTAGGTAAGGAAATTTCGGAAGAAGGTGCATCTAAGTTGCTATTTTAAGGAGGGGGTTCATTTAAATTCAAATTATCAAAACCAAGATCATCATCAAAATCATTTTTCTTTAAATTTGAAACTTCATTAAAAACTACATGAATAGACTCTTCTATTACTAAGGTTCTTTTGTTAAAAACCCGAAAAGCTTTAGAAACGGAAGAGTAACCAAGAAAGATGCCTTCATCGGATTTAGCATCAAATTTTCCTAAGGCATCCCTTTCATTTAAAATAAAGCATTTACAACCGAAAACTTTAAAATAGGAAATATTTGGTTTTTTGTTATTCCATAATTTATAGGGAGTTTTTGATAGGGATGGTCTTATTAGGACCCTATTCATGATGTAGCAAGCCGTATTTACGGCTTCGGCCCAAAAATACTTAGGTAAACTATGTTCATTTAACATAGTTCTTGTCATTTCTTATAGGTTTCTATTTTTTCTTTCAACTACTCCATTTTGTTGGGGATTTCTCAGAGTGGAGAAGTTGTGATTGTATCCATTAACTTCACAAAAATTTTGAAAGTCACGGTTTTGAAATTCGCCATCGTGATCACTCCGAATTGATGAAATCATGAAACCTTTTTCGTTTTGAGTGAGTTTACAAAATCTAGAGAAACACTTGAAACAATCACTTTTGTGAGCTAAGAAATAGGTCCAAATGTATCTAGTATAGTCATCCACAATTACAAATGCATATTTGCTTCCTCCTAGACTTGTCGTATCAATTGGTCCAAATAAGTCCAAATGAATCAATTGTAATGGTCTAGTGGTAGTAATTTGAGTTTTTGATTTGAAACTAGTTTTTATTTGTTTACCTAGTTGACATGCATCGCATACTTTGTCTTTAATAAACTTTATATTTGGAATTTCTCGCACTAATTCTCTAGATGAGATCTTAGATATTAGTTTCATGCTTGCATGGCCTAGTCTCCTATGCCAAAGCCAAGCATCATCATTTAAAGCGGAGAAGCACATTTCATTACTTAGTTCATCAAGGTTGATGGTGTAGACATTATTTTGTTTTAATGCAATCATAGTCAAGTTATTGTTTGGTTTTTCGATAATACACATATTTGATTCGAATCTAACGATATAACCTTTATCGCATAGTTGACTAATACTCAAGAGATTATGTTTCAATCCATCAACTAGTAAAACATCATCAATGGAAAAACTAAATTTGTTACCAATAGTTCCCTTGCCAATGATTTTGCTTTTGTTATTGTCCCCGAAGGTGACGTACCCTTCTTCTTTGCTAGTGAGCATAGCGAAATGAGATGGATCTTCAGTCATATGTCTTGAGCATCCACTATCGAGATACCATCTCTTGCTCCTAGCTTGTGGGTTTATCTACAAAAGAGGATGACTTTTAGGTACCCATTTGATTTTGGGTGCCTCAAAAATTGATCCACTAACTTTGTTATTTATTATTGAATCCTTTATAGTTCCTTTAGGAACCCATATTAATTTTTGTGAACTAATTTTCCTAAATGGACATTTGTAGGCAATATATCCGGATTTGTAACAAAAGTTGCATTTCATATAAGAGGAAACATGTAATGTAGGTCCTTTCATGAAAGTGATAGGATTTTGATGTAATCCTTTTACAAATCCAATTCCATTTCTATTTGCGACGTGACCCTTGTGTGCAAGGATCATATCTAATCCTTTGCTACCAACCTTAAACTTGTTTAAGGTTTCTTTAAGAAGAAAATTTTCATTTTTTATTGCTTCTAAATGCTTACACTTAGAGCATGGAGGAGTTTGAAGACTATCAAACTTATCTTGTAGCAAAGTATGCTCTTTCTTTAAGATACTTAACTTCTTGCTAATAGTTCTACATTCATCAAATAATTCATGAAAAGCGATAGAGAGTTCTTCAAAAGATAAATCTTCATTAAATAAATCACATACCTCTTCTCCTAAAGCCATTAGCGCGTAATGAGCAACTTGCTCAGTGTTGGACTCTTCTTCTTCGGACGCGCTTGAATCATCCCACGTTGCCTTGAGCGCCTTCTTCTTTGATGTTCTCTTTTTGGCTTGAGGGCAATCGTTCTTGTAGTGTCCCGATTTTTTGCATTCATAGCAAATCACTTGGTCTTTCTTGTGTTCGAACTTATTTTTTGTATTATTTTTAAATTTGTTCTTTCTTAAATATTTTTTAAATTTTTGAGTCAAAAGTGCAATGTCATTGTCACTGTCCTCATCACTTGATGTTTCTTTCAAGTGGTCTTCTTGTGATGTGAGTGTCATATCCTTCCTGTTCTTTGGAAGGGGGTTCTCGAGCTCATCATGAGCTTGATATGTCATTTCATAGGTCATTAGAGACCCAATAAGTTCTTCAAGAGGGAATATTTTAAGGTCTTTGGCCTCTTGAATTGCCATAACTTTTGGATCCCAACTTTTAGGGAGGGATCTTAAGATTTTAGTTACTAGTTCAAAGTTAGTAAAATCTTTACCAAGAGCTTTGAGTCCATTGATGACATCCGTGAACCGGGTGTACATGTCTCCGATGGACTCACTTGGTTTCATTTGGAAAAGTTTGTAAGAGTGCACAAGGATGTTGATTTTGGACTCTTTCACTCGGCTAGTGCCTTCATGAGTGACCTCAAGAGTTCTCCAAATATCAAAAGCCGAATCACAAATTGAAACACGATTAAATTCATTTTTGTCTAGTGCACAAAACAAGGCATTCATAGCCTTTGCGTTTAAAGCAAAAACCTTCTTCTCTGATTCATTCCATTCGCTCATCGGAAGAGAAGATTTTTGAAATCTGTTTTCGACAATAGTCCAAAGCTCGAAATCCATGGAAATGAGGAAGATCCTCATACGGGTCTTCCAATACGTGTAATCCGACCCATTAAACATAGGTGGACGTGTGATAGAGTGTCCCTCATGCATGCCAGAGTAAGCCATCTCTCTTGAGTGTTAAACCAAATATGACAGTGAGCCTTGCTCTGATACCAATTGTTAGGATCGGAGCGGTACTAAGAGGGGAGGGGTGAATTAGTGCAGCAAATTAAAACGTTGATTTCGACAAATCTTTCGTACGATAAAAATTGGAGTCGGAAGTGCTTAACTTAAAAACGTATTCGCAAAGTTGTGCAGCAAAGGTAATGATGAAATAAAGCAAGTAAGAAGGTTTGCAGTAATGTAAATAGCAGTAATGAAATACAAACCAGAGATTACGTCGTTTTTAAAGTGGTTCGGTCAAGTAACCTACATCCACTTGCGAGGCCCCTCTTCGATGAGGCTCCCACCTTCCACTAGCAAATATCTTGAAAGGGAAGGGTGAATACCCCTCTTACAACTTTTTACAAGCGGTTCACTCTCTTATAGATTTTCAGCAAAGAAGGAGGTGAATACTAGCAAATTGAAAACAAGACTATCTAAGACTTTTCTAGGGCCTTTCTCTCAAACAATTGCTGCTCAAAAAAAAAGTAATCTCAAATGAGATTTGAGGGGTATTTATAGGCCTCAAGAGGATTCAAATTTGGCTCCAAATTTGAATTCTCGTTCCCTTCATGTCTTGGTGGTGCCATCGCAATCGATTGGCGGTGCCACACTTTGTCGATGTCGATAAAGATGTTGGCTTTCTTGAACCAGAAACGTACCTAATCAAAGTACCACCGCTAGACTCTTTGGTTGGTGGTTGGGGCTTCAATCTTAGCCCAAACCAAGTCTAATTTTGGGCCCAGTTGGCCCCTAACCAGATATAGGATTATCTCTTAATCCTAATCCTAATTACAAGTTAACTACATAACAAAACACATCCTAAGCAATTTTTCAACCGCCAACGTCGAGTCTTTGTTCCTACGAAGCTTTCCGATGAACTTCTTCCCACAGACTCCTCAAAGAAGCTCCCAACTTGTGATGACTTTAATGAGTAGTCGAGCCTTCTCGGTGATCTCCGTGAACCTCCGACGATCTCTTCTGGCGAACTCCAGAAAAATTCCGGCCGGTTCCGATTTCTTCTCGGTTGGTTCCGGCAGCATCTCCGATGATTCTTCGGACTCTTAAACGTCCATCGAACTTGACTCTGGTATCATTGCTTTGTGTTTTCTGGTTATCGTAGTTAATCCTGCATACTTAACTCAATAATATAGATTAGATAAAATAACCCATCAATTGATTTTATCATTAAAATCTGAGATTCAACCGTAATTCCACTAACTTAATTTGGGCCAACTGGGCCCTTAACATGACTGAATTGGGCCGAATTGAGCACCCAATTCAACCCCTAAAAAAATGGCCGATGATGGCACCGCCTGGAAAGTAGTGCCCCTGGATTCTTGGGCGATGGTACTGCCTAGAATGGGCAGTGGTACCACCCCTGTTTGGTGGTGGTACCGCCCAGGGTCATATCAATGGTGGTAGTATCATCCAGTAATGACGGTGGTACCACCAGTACCCCGGATTCCGAGGATGTGATACTTTTTTGCTCCAATTTTGAAGCTATTGGGGCCTATAAAAACCCCACCCTTTTCTACATAAAAGGGCATGAAACTATTGGCTTAATCTTGAAGTCTTGAGTCTTAAAGTGATGTAAAAGTTAGAATTCTCCTCCTTCTACCTTATAACCATCCAAGAAAGAAGAGTGAGACTTGTAAGGGTTGTCTCCTAAACCTGGGAAAAGGAGAAAGTGCTGTAAAGAGGTGTTCGGTCTTCACTTATTGAAGGAAGGCTTTTAGTGGATGTCGGAGACCTCATCGAAGGAGGAATCCAAAAGTGAATGTAGGTCACATTGACCGAACCACTCTAAATCTGGTTTGCATTTCATTTTGAGCAATTTTCTTTAACAACAAATCATTTCATAGCAAAGTGCTTCTTCTCCTCATCTTGCTTTCACTACACTTACGCACTGTTACATTTTAATGTTACTATCTTTCCGAATCGATTTTCTTCGAACGTACGAAATATTTTATACGAGAATCGAAAAGTTTTCCATTGTACTAATTCACCCCCGCCTCTTAGTGCCGCTCTTAATCCTAATAGTATAGTGATTTGAGGAGCATTTTCATCACATATACTATGTGTATCACTACCATAGAGGAGGACAGTTGACCTCCTTTATCCTCTCCTATAGATTTGAAAGTTTTCAGGGATATACGATCTCCTTAGATAACACATCATTCACATACACGTAGTTTTTCGATTTTTCACGCTCCAATCTTTGTACGATAACAAGAACCTTTTTAAGAAAAATCTAAGATTTTTATTTTTTGTGCTTTCAGTGCATATGATACTCTGACCAAGTTTTCTCGACACGAGATGTCACTTGTACTCTTTCAGGGGTGAAATGAATTTACTCATTTGTTTTAGGGATGACCTACACGAAGACCAAAGTCAGACGAGTTTCTCGATTTAATCCTTCTAACACTTAAATTAGTCCTAAGGTAGATATGATAAAATTAGTAAAAAATAACTAACCTTGATTATCACGTGGAAGATGAATATTTTGATAGGTAAAAGATGAAGAATATTTCATGAAATATTCGGACAACCTCTAATAATTCTTTTTTTTTATTGAGATCCAAGTGGGCAAACCATACGGCAAGTCTTGTCATCTAATTTTTAACCACGCTACCATATGTGCTACCACCCATCGGGTCGTTACTAGTGAAAAATATTTTCCCTAATGTTTAATATATTCTTGCATAGTTTATTGGTCTCATGTTTGAGTCTAAGTTAAAGTGTCTTATATACTTTATTTAATATAATGAATGACAATTATTTTTAAAAAACTTATAATATTTCACTCTAGCTACTTCTATAAAAATAAATATATAAGCTTAAAAATTAAACTTTTAACAAATAGTTTATTATAATATATGCCAAATTCAAATATAAAGATCTAAATATAAAGATCAACAACTTTATAGGGTTATATATGTTGCTATTAATATAAATTAATATTTTAGTTAATAATTAACTTATAATAACCTGAAAATTAGCTACAACTATATTATGTATATTTATATGTGATACTCAAAATTCATAGTATTGATTTGACCATATTTTGCCTCACTTCATTGATATAGTGTTATCCTGAGAAAGGGAAATGAAGCCACGTTGGACTGGGATGATTTTAAAAGGTTCCTATTGACAATATGAGAGCTCAAAGGGTTTAAGTTCTAAAAGAGGACACAATGGTCAACTATCCCCTTTATAAGAGCCGAACACTGCCCAACCTTCACCACACAACTTAACGTGGCATAAGGTGATTGGATGCAAAAGATTAAGCATTAGAAAAGTGACATTAAACTTCAGATTATTAGAATTAGAATTGGATCAGATGAGGAATAGAAAAGTGATATTAAATTTTAAAATTTGAATCGAATTGTACCCAAAGCAAATTGTATCTATCAAAGATTATTAGAACAGTTACGACTAGAAAATGATAAAATCCATGATGCAACGAAGTTTGACTCGAAAACATCCTTACTCCACAAAACAATCGAATTAGGTCATTATGTATCTCACTTTCATGAAGTGATTGAATAAGGTCAAGTATCCCTTTTCCAATGACACAATTGAATTAAACCGTGAAACAACTCTTTTTATGATGTAGTCAAATTGGACCTTGAAGTGATTGAATTTAGTCACAAAGCGATGGAGTCTATGATCATAAAGCATCTCAACTTTATAATACGATCAAGCTTATCATGAAACACCACTGAATTGCAATGAAAACATTGTGTCCCAATATCCTTTGTTTGTAATGCAATAAAGAGTAAATGATATATAAAAATGACATATAGACCTTGTATGTTACTAAGTTGGGCATCTAGTTAGTCTTATGCATGAACATTAGTGGGACGCACATTCAGTATAGGAGGCTAGGCTAACATTAATATTTGACATGCCTTAAATATTTATTTTGTGATAGTGTACAAGACTCACTATTTGTGATAATGTACAAGACTCACTTAACAAAGGTTGAAAACTAAAAAAATTGTCTAATATATTTTATATCTAAAACATTGGTCTGGTGATATACAAACACTTACAAAATCTTATTTAATATATGTTTATATTTTAAACATTAGTCTAGCGGTGATATATATATGATTAATTATCATTTAATACATTAATATTTTTTTATACTTAAAAAAACTTTTATTATTTGACTCCACATCTAAATCATTGATCGGATGAAACTATCGAAAAAATACATGTGGTTACGTGTTTTACCTATAAAAGCCTTCTAGATAGGTTTTTTTGGCACATAAACTTGAGTATCAAAAAGACCTTTGTCAGTTGTGCTTCCAGTTTAAGTTTTGTAGATAATTACATTGACTTCTATTCGCTTCTCGTATCAATCTCGAATCAAATTGACTCTGCGATATCCTTTGTCAAGTTGTATAAATATAAAGATCACTAATTCTGCAAGTGTGATATATATATATATATATATATATATATATATATATATATATATATATATATATATATAGATTATTTTATTTTATTTAAGATGTTTGGCATGAGATAAGAGTAATAAATGTGGGATAAGGAGTCCCGCACCGCTCATGTGCTCCGACACGGGTAGAGTGACGAAAGTAGGCCTATACACGCAAACGGATTGGGCTACGTGAATCCAAAATCCGGTGGGCGGGGCGAGGCGTTGGGTCCGCGAGCGGCGGTGACGAACTCGATGATCTCATCGCCAACCCGCCTTTTAGATTCGATGCGCGCGGCGGCGTCGGCTCGAACGACCCTCCCCCTCCTCCTCTCCGCGTCGCCACGGAAAGCGATCCCGTCCTTCGCACCTCCGCCGGCGCGCGCTCTGTCCCTCGCCCCCGGCCTCGGCGTTCCCTCCCCCTGCCGCCTCCCGCTACCTCGGATCTCTTCGATGGCCGTGGCCTCCGTCGCTGCCCCGGAGCGGCACGATGCCGGGGATTGGTACTCCGTCCCAGATCTTAGCCTCCGTGACCACCGCTTCACCGTCCCCCTCGATTACTCCGCCGCTGCCGGCTCTAGCATCACCGTCTTCGCTCGCGAGGTCGTCGCTGGTAATGTTTCCGTGCCAGATTATCTACGAGCCGCTCGTCTTGATCTTTAATTCTCTGTCTAGTTAGGTTTTAATAAATGGTCGTATGCCAATCTTCTACATCTCGTGTTCTATTGTTATTTTAATTTCTAGAGGATATACAAATGTTACTCTGCCTGAGCGATAGCTAGCCGTCCTAAACATGAAATAGGGGGTTGGCTCGAGTGCAGGAATGGTTTGCTTTGGAGATTTAAAGTCCAAGAAATGTAGAACAGCTAATTATTCGATGCAGTTAGTGGTTCGAAGTAAATCTGGCTGATTAATCGTTCCTCGATTTTGGAGGGTTTAGTTTCTGATTTGGCTTTAGGGTAAGAGGCAGGCCAATCTTAGGTGCTGTTGTGAGGTCTCCACACATAGGCCATTTAGTAAACACCGGTCTCTTTCCTGAAATATGCTATTTAAGGCTGAAGTCTGAAAAATTATGTTTATTCATCTCCAGTTTGAAATATGCATTTATGTTGCAGTTGGGAAAGAAGAAGAACAACTGCCATACTTATTGTACCTACAAGGTGGACCTGGATTCGAGAGTCCTCGGCCTACTGAGGCTAGTGGATGGTTGAAGAGAGCATGTGAAGAGTATAGAGTTGTTTTGCTTGATCAGGCATGATCTTGAGTCCCAAAGAATTTCATTCTTCTTTAGATTCTTTGTTTCACTTTATAGTTCTCATCTTGTATGTTTGTTGTCTCAGCGAGGAACTGGTTTATCAACTCCTTTGACAGTCTCATCTCTTTCACAAATCATGTCTGCAACAAAATTGGTTGAGTACTTGCAACATTTTCGGGCAGATAATATCATAAAAGATGCTGAATTTCTACGTAGCTGTCTTGTACCAGATTCTGGAACCTGGACGGTGCTAGGGCAAGTATATATTCTCCCATTAATCATTTACTTTTTAATTTATTATTGTGAACATAATTGACATTGTATTAGGTTTTAGGAGAATGGGATGATCAGTCAGGTTGATGTTATTATACCACTTCTTAAGATGCAACATGTACTGAAGTATTTATCTTTCATAAATTTTAATCTGGTTGCTTAATTATTTGCATAATCCTAATTTAAGTGATTGAAGAAATTTTTTTTTCTAGAAATGCTGCGGCACATGCCAGTTAGTAACACCACTAACTGATAGTGATAGAGTTGGGTTTTGAGTCAAGCTAAAATTTAGCAGGTTAGCTTTGGATTTGTAATTAAGATTTGATTGAATCATTTTGGGTCTAGGCTTAGATCTATTTTGACTCAGTTTTTATTTGTTTAGGATCACATTGTAATTGTTTTTTGGAGTCCTACATATATTTGCTTAAGAATCATATGATTAGGAACATCAGCTAGCTTATTAAAATAATTGACCAGTTGAGATTTTAAAATATCTTCTATATAATTTTATATGTCCTATTTGGACATGACATTTGGATGATTAACATTGTGTTAAGATCCTTTTATTTTCTAAGCTTTTGAATAGTATTTATTGAATTTGTTTAGTTCAGTAAGAATCGGATAGGAGTTTATTTAATAATTATTTATTATTAAGAGTCCAAGTCCTGGTGGACTCTGGGTGGAACTCTATAAATAGGGATGTATCTGTTTTTTTTCATCAATCAATGAAATATTATCTAGTCTTTTGATAAATCCAAGGAGGTCGATCCCCTCAAAGTGATTAAGGAGGCTGATCCCCTCGAGGCAATCATCCCTTTTCTCCCTCTTCTTCTACGATAAAACCCTAGGGGTCTTATCATTTGATATTAGAGCAGTGATCCTCGGTATTCTCGCTGCAATTTCTCACAACACTTCATCGTAGTTATCATCATATATAAAAAAAAAAAGAGTAAGAGAAGCGAGAAAGGGCTGCCGCAGCCACATCCTTTTTGAGCGAGGCTTTGCCCTTGCTTCCCCTGCTTCCGACCAGTGACCACCGTCGCCGCTGCTTCCCGGCCAGCACCCCCCCTCATTGCGCCGTAGCAGCCCTCCAACCGTGCACCCTATCCCACTTGAGCGAGAAAAGGCCATTGTTGCTATTCCCGGCTAGTGGACCACCCCCATCTGGTGACCCTTTACTACTCTTCGCCCTCGGCGACCCTTTGCTGCTCCTCGCCCTCGGTGACATTGCTCCCAGTCACACCGCCACTGCTACCTCTCAACCCCGGCAACAACCTTCCCTTCTCACAGCGGTAGAAACGGAGCATTGTTCCCAACTGCGCCACCATCGCTTCCCCTTCTTCACCGACATCCACAACAACCACCGGTTGCCATCGCAGCAGGAAAGGAAGAAAAGAGGTGAAGCAGGGCAATCGCAACTACCGCAATCACTGCGGCCGTCGGTCCCTCTACTGCCGCAGCCGCTGGTTGCCACCACCGCCGTCAGTGCTTCCCAACCAGTGACCACCGTCGCCCGCCTCCTAGCCATGACTCTTGTTGCCTCCCCTTGGGTCGCAATTGCAACCACTAGATCCACCATCCTCTACATCTTCTACCACTCAACCATTCCCCCTCATTCCATCGTAGCCACCCTCCAACCGCAGTCATCCAACCCTCAACAACTGCACGTAGCCTCCCAGCCCTCAGCAGCACGCCTCCTAGCCGAGGGCCCGAGAGCAGCGTGAGGGCAGCTACGCCCCATCCTGCTTGAGCGAGAAAGGGTTGCCGTCGCTGTTCCCGGCCAACAGACCACTCCTCATGCCGACGTCGCCTCCTCGCAGCGAGTGCAGTGCTCTCACCCCAACGTTGCCCCAGGCCAAACTTCACAGCAGTTGCACCGAATAGTGCAGTACTGATGCCCTTAACTCGACACCAAAAACAGGAATTGGAGATTACAAATCTGTAGTCTTACGCAATTGCTACCGATAATTCGGTGAAAGCCCAATTAGAAGCCTTGGAAACCAGAATTGAGAACCGGCTATAAGAAACTCTTAACGATTTTAAAAAATGTCTATTGGAGGGTTTCAACAAGATGAAAGTTCAAGTTTTACATTGAACCGATCTGGAGACAGGAAAAATGAACCAAGAACAGGACACAAGTAACCCACGCATGAAGGTGGAATTTCCAAGATGGGAAGATGAAGATCCGACTAGTTGGATCTCTAGGGCAGAAAATTTTTCTATTTTCACAGAATTCCAAAAGAATCCAAGGTAGAAATAACTTCAATCCAACTAGATGGAGATGCAATCCAATAGTATGATTGATACGAAACCTACCACAGGGTTCCCTCATGGGAGCAATTCAAGAGAGGACTTCTTGTTCGCTTTGGACGATTTAAATACGAGAATGTTGATGGGTAGCTCGCTAAAATTCGTCAGACTTCCACAGTGTTAGAATATCATAGTAGATTTGAACAATTGTCAAATCAAGCCACAGATTGGTTCAAACGACAATTGGTAGGTACATTTATCAAAGGACTTAATACAGATATCCGGTGTGAAGTCAAAGCTCGCCAACTCCGTACTATGACAGTCGCAATATCATTTGCACGTTTACATGAGAAAAAAATTAGTAGGGAAAATCGTCGAAACAGAAGTGACAACGAACAGATGATCAGCAAGCCACCCGCCCATCTATTCCTAGTTGGAACCCTAACACCCGAAGACTAACCCGAGAAGAACTCAAGGAAAGATCAGCCAAGGGTTTGTGTTGGCACTGTGATGAAAAGTGGAGTAGGGAGCATCGATATAAATAATGGCAACTTCTGATGATTGAACCAATTGGGGAGGAACCAAAAGCTAACAATGTGGACTCCGATCATGAAGGTATAGATTCTGATGAAGATGTTGGACCTATCATACATACAATTCATGCATTAACCGGCTACTCTAACCCACAAACTATGAAAGTTGGAGGAATTTTGAAACATCAGCATGTTACAGTTTTGATTGATATTGGTAAACACTAACAATTTTATGGATAGTAAGGTTGCTGACAGCTTGGCCTACCACATTGAAGGCTGTGACAAATTCGAAGTAAAGGTCGCTGATGGACGGATTTTAACTTGTGATAGCAAATATTTGAAGATAAAATTGATTATACATGGTCAAGAATTGCTTATGGACTTCTTTTTGCTACCCTTGGAAGACTTCGAAGTGGTGCTTGGAATTAAATGACTATCAACCCTGGGTGATGTTTCTTGGAATTTTTTTAAACTAATTATGAAGTTTTTTATTAATGAAAAGCAGGTGATCTTAAAAGGAAGACGTGGAAGTAAGGTCACAACTGCCACTAGTCATCGGATGGAGAGGGTTCTCCAGAAGACTGCAATGACTACTATACTAAAAGACCGGCCTATTGCTTACACTATCAAGAAGTGGAGATCGTACTTACTTGATCAACGGGTTGTGATGCGTTGCAGATACCATGTGACTGAAGTGCTGAAAAAGAAACTCCCTAAGTTTGATGCTACTCAACCTTGAGGACAAGGTTGATTTAAAGGGGGAGGAAATATTAGGATCATTTTATTTTCTAAGCTTTTGAATAATGTTTATTGAATTTGTTTAGTTCAGTAAGAGTCGGATAGGGGTTTATTTAATATTTATTTATTATTAAAAGTCCAAGTCCTAGTCCTAGTGGACTTGAGTGGAACTTTATAAAGAGGGATGTATCTGTTTCTTTTCATCAATCAATGAAATATTATCTAATCTTTTGATAAACCCTAGGAGGTCAATCCCCTCGAAGTGATCAAGGAGGCTAATCCCCTTGAAGCGATCATCCCTTTTCTCCCTTTTCTTATATGATAAAACCCTAGGGGTCTTATCACATTGTTTATAAATGGAAGGTTAGGAAGTTTATATTGGACTGGGAAAAAAGGAGACAGCTTGGTGAGTTTAAGAAAGAAATTTATGTACTTTCTTGAAGTCCTAGAATCCTGGAAGCATAAAATATAGCATTGGTGCTGGTTAAGACAGCTTCTCTTGCTTTCCTTCTGCTCCATGCAAATTATCTGAATATGGTTAGTGTTCTGCAGCATTTTAAATCTTGCATTGTGGCATCTGGTCTCAATCTTCCCACCAATTTTCTTTTGACAACCTTTTGCATTCTATGTTGTTGCATTATGGAAGATTACTACCACTTTTAAATGCATCAATGCCAGAATCTGAGATGTGATGGTGTAATCACCATTTCAAGGTATGTGTTCTTACTCTTACAGGAGATGAGGGGTGTATTTGCAATAGATAGACAGATGTGCATTACATGAATATAAATCCTTGCGTTGAAACCATCATAATCAATATCGATGTAATATCTAAAAGGAAGACTGATACATGCAATCATGATTATTTATCAGTAGTAATCTACATTCATGTGGTAAGTACAGACAACTTTCTTTGTGATCACTCACTGCAACATCTTGGTGATAAGATATCATGAAAGTTAATTTTGCTGAATTTCAAAACCATGGGGAGAAAGACAAAATTGAATGCATTCCAAGGTTAGGATAGCAACGTTATATGAATGAATATGCTTGGCATCTTCATACTACGCATCGAATCTGCAGATCAACTCTACCAAATTGTGATTGTCACATTTTATTCTTATTTAGGATATGATTTCCTTTTTCAACAGTAGAGTTTTCTTTCTTTGTTTCTTTCATTTGCAATGACAATCTTCATAATCTTAAGTTTCTACACTAGTTTCTTTGGATAGAGAAACAAATCAATACTACTATACTTGTTCTTGATAACATGGAAGTCAAATGTGGAATATGCACTCCTTGCTTGTTCTACATCAATAGTTCTAACTATACAAGAATTCTCTTGAGACTTATTAAATTTGAGTGATTGTTCAAGAACTCCTATGAATAGCCATTTTAAACACAGTAGGCGTCAAGGTCCCAAAATGCCTGAGGTGTTAGGCACTCACCTAGGCGCTCACCTCAGCAAAGCGAGGCTCTCTTGAATATTAAAATTTAAAAAATATATATTACGATTGATAAATATGATCACAAAAATAAAAAATGACATGTCAAATTGAAATCATATAAAGTCCTAAATTACATTGTCCATCTGTTAATAATAAAAATGTCAAAATAGTGAAATTTAACATCAAATTCCATAATCAACTACTCAAACTTATCATTATCTTCCTCTCCCTCTACAACTATAGAATGTTGTTTGTCCTAATACGATAATTAAATCAGAGTAATTTTCATCTATCAGGATGGCTATCAGGATGTTGTTTTGCACAAGGGTTTAAATTGGTGCCCAAGTGCTCGGGTGAGGCAAGGCAAGGCTCGAACACCTAAGACCTCTTGACCAAGCGGCACACTTTAGTAAAGTGCTGCTTAGGCACCTTTGGCGAGCGCCCAATTCAAACAAAGCAACCGAACCAAACTATTAAGTATGGTTCGGTTGAACAATAGCTAGTTGATTTAATTGAACCAACTAAGCTACATATTATTACTATATTTGCAAAACCCATAATTGTTGCCTCTATTGTCGATGCTTCCTAGCTCGCTGCCTCCATCATCAATGCACAAGACCGACGCTTCTTTATCGTCGACGAATGGGTTCGACGACCTAGCTTTCGTGCGTAATTCCCTCCATCGATGCTGCTTCTGTGTGCAGCTCCTTCCACTGTCGAGGAAGAGGACCGCAGCTTGCTCTGCCACCGATGGACATATATGAAAATTCCTCTACTCACGACATCGCCATCCGCAGCTTTCGCTGTCATTGTTGTTGTCGTCCGTAGCTTCCATCGTCATTGCTCCTATCATTCGAAGTTTCCTCTGCCGTTACTATCGTTCGCAGCTTCCTCCACTGCCATTATCATCGTCCGAAAGTTCCTCCGTCATCGTTGCCCTTTTATTCCCCACTTTCCATTGTTGGTAACTCTTTTCTCCCCCTCTAATTACTATTAACAGTAGATTGTTAACTATTGTTATAATATAATAGTCCTTATTTAGATTTTAACACTATAAATCTTTATTTATTTAAAATTGTTATTAGGTTTTCAGGCAAGGATTGAAATATCGTACCATACCGAAGTTTCGATATTCTCTCGATATGGTACGAAACTGTATACTGGGTGATATACTGCTCGGTATATCGTTCGGTGTGTGTGTGTGTGTATATATATATATATATATATATATATATATATCGTGCCTGGTAACGAGTGTTCCACGTACCGATTTACTATCGAATCGGTACATACTGCCCGTACCGGGCGGTATCATTCGAAACTGTATATTTTGGTTTCAGGATTAATGGCAAGTGTACAAAGCAATTCAGAAGATTCATAAAAAAATTCAAGAAAGGAACCTGCTTGGATATGCAATTATCTAAAGGATCCTAAAGATTTTAATGCAGTTACTTGCATCTTTTGTGATAAGATTGTTAGATGTGATATTTTTTGTGTAAAGCAACATCAAGTAGATAATTTCAAGAATACATCAACATGCAAGAAGTGTCCACCTGGCATAAGAGAAGTGTTGCTGGCTTATATGACTAAAAAAAATGCAAAGGAATAAATCCTATGAGATTTTACTCGAGGATAATATTGAATATATTAGAGATGATGAAGATAAAGACTATTCAGAAAGTGTCAATTGAAGTGGGAAAATAATATATGATAGAAAAGTAAAAGAAGCCATGGTTGTTAAGAAGGGTAAAAAGCGACGAACGGACTTATATATGTATCTAGGATCACAAAAATAATAAGGGAAGCAAGAGCAAAATTAAGACAAACAAATATAACTGATGCTTGTGAAAGAAAATAAGGGGAAGAATAATTTAGCATATTGCTCACTTTTATTAGGTTGGCTTTCCCTTTAGTACTTGTTATTGAGATAGTTTTAAAGAGATGATTGAAGCTATTGGAAGATATGGTGGAGGATTAAAACCTCAAAGTTATTATAAATTACGCGTTCCATTATTAAAAAAAAGTTGGATTATACAAATGACTTATTAAAGGGCCACAAAGAATCATGGGTAAAGTATGATTGCTCTATCATGTCAGATGTTTGAACCGATAGGAGACATAGGAGTATAGTTAATTTTATGATCATGTTCTTTAGGAATCATGTTTGTGAAGTTAATAGATATATCATCTATTATGAAATCTAGAGAAAAGATAAATGAGTTGCTTTGATAAGTTTATGGAAGAAATTAGTGAACAAAATGTTGTCCAAGTTATAACCGAGAATGGAAGCGACTATATGTTAACTGACAAGATTTATCTTTTGAATTTTTTAATCTTTTAATTATTTTATATCTTTAATTTGAATGGAAGAACTATATGACTCTTAAGTCTTATCAATTTTGTTATCCTTTGTGTTTGGTAAGTTACTTAAAGTAAAAAGACAACACTTATATTGGACTCCATGTACGACATTTTGCAATTGTTTAATGTTGGAGGATATTAGAAAGATTCCCGACATAAAAAAGACTTTAGAAAGGGCAACATTTGTCGTTGGATTTCTTTATAATCATATTGGGGCTTTGAATATTATGAGGGAATTCATAAGCAACGAGGAATTAGTGAGATGTAGTGTCACCCAATTTACTTCTTCTTTCTTGACATTATAGAGCTTGTCAAAAATATAACCTAGGAAACATATTTACCTTGGATAAATGGGCGATAAACAACTGGCCAAATGAAACAAAAAGTAAGAGGGTCAATGATGTCATTTTAATGTCGTCCTTTTAGAATCCTTTTGTTCAAAGTCCTTTGGTTATACATTAAAGGTAATGAGCCCTTTTGTTCAAATCCTTCGGTTGGCAAATAATAAAAAAAAGCATCCAATAGGATATATTTATGAGACTATAGATTAAGCAAATGTGACGATTCAAAATTTTTTTGATGGAAATGAAGAAAAGTATAAGAAAATATTTGCAATAATTGATGAAAGATGGAATTGTCAACTTCATCGTCCATTACATGTAGTAGGATATTATCTGAACCCAGGATTCTTTTATAAGAACACCTCTATTGACTTTGATGCAGAAGTTATAAATGAGTTATATAAGTGCGTTGCAAGATTGATTCCAATCCTTGAGGTGCAAGAGAAGATAATACATGAATTATCTTTATATAAGAATACTGATGGTCTTTTTAGAATTCCAATAGTAATTTGATTTAGGATAACTACATCCCCAAGTATTTATAAATTTATATTAATTAATTTCTTGTATAGTATATTATTGTTAACAATAAAGTAAAATTTTCAACTGAATTGTGGAATCTATTTGGAAATTGTACCTCGAACTTGTAGTAATTGACTATCAAAATTCTTAGTTTGACTTGTAGTGCAATGGGTTGTGAGTAAAATTAGAGTGTTTTTGAGCATTAAAAGATCACAGAATATTTTTGTTTGAATTAATCTATTCTTTTTTAGATAGATGTATAATATATTTTTATTATATGACATGATAGATTCACACAAAGAGAAGAAATCAGTTAGAGCATCGACGATTACATGATCTGATTTATATAAAGTATAATCAAGCATTGAAGACTCATCATGATTTACGAAATAACATTGATTTAATCTCATTACAAAACATTGATTATTCAAATGAGTGATTGGTGGGGGAAATGGGTTCGAACTTACAAGATGCCTAAGATGAGTTTGTATTTAAAGATGATAGCTTGACTTGAGGAGATGTGACATGAGAATTACAGATATATATAAGATAGATGACGAAGGCAAAAATGAGTTCAAAAGCCTCAAGTTTATCTCTTGTCATTATCGGAGAGAAGGTAACATATTTTGATGAAGATGGATGAGAGGAAGAGAGATGATGATATGTTTGAGAGTGACGATGTTGATTATGATGATGAGTAAATTTGATGTAAAACATTATTGTTTTGAGTCTTCTGACATTTTTGTTATTAAAAGCAAGATTCTGAATATCGTACCACACCGGTGTATCGATCAGTTGTCGGCATGGTACGGTACGTATCGAGCTGTACCGAATGTATTGACACATGGTCTACTAAGGTGTACCCATATACTGCCTATACCGATCCTCTATCGGATCGATATGTACTGTCGTACTAAGATGGTATCAGAGCGGGACAAGCACTCATAAAAACACTTAGCATGTAAATGTGGGGACCTAAGCGTCAGCTGCGTTGAGGGCGATCGGCCATCGCTGTGATCGTTTGGGGGGGAAACGGGCATGGAGATGTCTGGAAAAAAGAGTCGCCGGAGGAGCGAAAGATCCGACATTGGCATTCGAGGAATGGCCAACCCTTCAGCCAAAGAGAGGCACCACGAGAACGAAGCAAGCTTGGAGAATCTGAGCCCTTATGAAGGTTGGGATGGGCGAAGTTTGAGCTACTGGCTCAACGTTGACAACTATACTTGATGGTGCTTTCGCCGGCAAGTGAGGCGCTTGGTAAAGGATGAGACCATCCATAGTGGAATGAGTTGCTCGGCGATCGAAAGAGTTGTCTGCAAAGCTTACGAGGTGAGGGAATTGCTAACTCAAAAGAATTCGGTACTCACGCATGGGCTTGTATATCGCGGACGATGGAATGTTCATGCGGCCGTCCCAAGGCGGCCGAAAACCCGGCGCCATGGAGCATCAAACTTTCTCTTCAAAGATGTGAAGGATACGTCCGTAGGAGGTCGGCGGTGTCAACAACGAGTTAGCATGTTGCTAAGCCTTGAGTGGTGCAATAGGGGTGTATTGACGCGGAGTCCATCTAGCAAGTGCATTTTCGGGAGGCGAAACAATGCACGGTTTGTTCGCCAGACGGAGTAGTCCAGGGATGGTGGCCTCCCAAACGAAGAGAGATATTGCTCCAACGGAGACGGTTACCTAGGAGGGATAAGTCCTGCTCTCCGAGGGAGAATCACGGGGACGGACCTCACAAGTTGAGGAGGAATACCTCAACAAACAACAACTCCACGGCTCAATGACCGAAAGCTAGCGGCGAGGAATCGTCGCGTGATCTCGCCTTCGAGAGAATGCATTAGTAGATGATCATGAGATCAAGTGGGGAGCCGACCTAAAAGCAACACAAATGAAGGCATACTTGGAGTCGATATGGAGATCGGACTCAAGGAGGGTCGACCCACGGAATGGTGGGCTAAGGGCCACCATTAACTCAATGCAAAAAAGCGAGTGGAGCAACTTGGGTGTAACTTGACGGCACCCCAAGCCGTATGAAGGGAGCCGGTATAGAAGATGAAAAAAACATGGAGCCGGAGGCATAGTGTTTTCTTTGGACGAGGGTCAAGGATACATGAACTCTTGCAGAGGCAAGAGCAGGATCATGTTGTTCCACGGGTCATTCATTTTGATGGAGCGGACTCATCTTGCGTGGGTGCCAAAGACGGCGGGAGCTTTTAGGCACACGCACCGTATCTCTGAGGAGCATTTGATGGAGGAACTAAGGTGACTCAATTCACAGAGGCGAAGTTAGGTTCGAAAGGCCTTAAGACGAGACAAGAGGACTTCGAGAGGGTACTCTTGAAGAATATGCCACGATGTTGCCATTCAAGTTGCCATGAAGAAAGCGGTCTTGGCGGAGATTGTGCTAGTAGGGGCGAGGCCCAAGATCCGCATTAATGGTGCACTAATTACAGCGAAGTCGGTGGACTTCGGGAGCTACTAGGCGACAGACTGTCCTAGAGCGGTGCTTCATCTAGGTGTGACCCAAGAGTGGGTGGATGAAGGTCGATTGCCAAAGGAGCGAACAAAATCGAAGGTGGAAGAGACCCTACGATGTATTGGCAAAGGCCACACATGGAGGGATCACAATTCGAGTTCATCCCACAAGGATCAGAATGCAATGGAGATATCACTAGGAGGTGACATGGTGTAGCGGATCGTGATGGAACAGTTCGTGGCAATGCGATACACACAACCTAGTCCCATGAGGGACTAGATCATATGAAGGTATGATCGGGAGCTACTGGAAGCTCCACTTCGGTGAACAACACGATGACAAGAAGGGCTATGGATTCAAGGAGTGAAGGCCATGGTACCGCAGAGGCGGGTCTTCCGTGCGTGCATCGAATTTTGCATCGGATAAAAGCCTTGGTCATCAGCATATGGGGGCTGTGTTCCACCAAGGGAAAAGTTCGAATGCAAGTACCAAGAGTCCTATGGGAGGGACTTGATCATGCAGAGGTACGATCGGGCGGTTGGAGAGTTGGGCGCTCCGGTGCCCATATTAAACAAAGGGAGCCCTGTAAAGTCGAGGACAAGGTCGAAAGTTTAACGCGTTACTCTGAAGGAAGCTAAGGAGAACAGAATCGGTGCAAACCCTATAATGCGATGGCAGAGGCCATGCATGGGAGTTGCAGTCTGTCTTTCCATCGACCAAAAGGGGGCTGCTTGGAGAACACAGAGGTGTTGAAGCAGGGGGTCGAAAGGGGCGAGGAAGCGACGATAAGTCTAGAGGGACTTAGCTACCCAAAATCAAGCATCAATTAGAATGGAGGTGGACTCAGTGGAGTGCCACAGAGACATCTACTGATTGTGACAAAAAGGGATTCAGATGCGAGGCGACGGATAGTAGGGCCATGGGCATGGTAGCGCCATGGTACCGCAGAGGCGGGACTTCCGCGAAAGTCTTTAATCCCTTGCTCTCATAGAGGGAGAGCGCTGGTCGAAAAGGGCGAGGAGGCTGAGCATCTGAGAGGCAAACTCAAGGCACCGCGACAAGGTCAAGGGCGAGGCCAAGAACTTTGTAGAAGACCGGTCAACGAAGTTTCTCATCAAGATAACTAAAAGTGAAGGACTTTGGGTCATGCAAGAGTGCATGACCAAGGAACGGCGCAAAGACGCGATCGCACCTTTGCTACTCGAGGAGTTGGCGGCGGTTGATGGAGAAGACGGTATAATCCCGTGAGACGACCAAATCTATTAGAGAATTACTCAAGTTGGGGTGAAAACTTCCCGATTCCGGAAGTTCGATGGCATTAAGAAGGTGAATCACAAGAGCTAACTCAACGCAGAGTACAAACACTTCAAGTGCTTGAAGTGTGAGCAAAGAGCGGCGAAGGCGAAGAATCAGCTCGATACATGGAGTACAACCTCGTGGAGGCGGCTGAAGTCGAAAGTAACTTTTGCCTTCTTAACTCTTAAGAGAATGGGACGAAACCGAAAACCCCAATTCTCTTATCTATCCAAATAGAGGAGCTCTGCGTATGTTCAAAGACCCTTCAAGATAATGGAAGACAATAGTTGTCAAATCCTCACCAACGGTGATCAGTGTTACTGAGAGTAGATCGTCCGCTTTATTTCCCAACGAAATGCCAATCGAAAGCGGAAGTGATACGAACGTACTTGGATGTGACAACTAAGTGAAAGAAGAGTCAATGAGCAAATTTTGTGGAGGAAGGACCCAAAACTTCAGAAGTTTGCGAGGCGATGCTCGTTAAAGCTCCAACAAGCATCCACCCAGTTCAAGCAGCATGAGGCATTTGAGAGACTAGCGCAGTAAGGATGGTCTTTTCCTCCATTTGGAGGATCCGCAAGAACCAACAGGGATCAACACAACTCAGCCAACCCCATACTAGAGTTAGAGTCATTGGCAAGTTGAAGCAGCATGGCGGATCAAAGGTTCGACTACTCAAAAACAGCAGCGGAGAGCAGCTGGGAGCCAAGAGGCGCATTGTAGCTGGAGCAGAAGATTGAAGACTCAGCAAAGGTGAGGAGTTGCAGTGTCGGCAAAGGCTTCAACGAGGATGTCGAAGGAATAAGTGGGGGAGAATGTCACGGACAAACTTCTAAACAGGATGTTTGATGTAATGCTTATGTATGTCCGTGTCTTTTGGTATGTTCATGCTTTGTACAGCATGTAGAGGGACGGCCGAAGGCTTAATAATCCCATTTTAGTTAGGTTTGTGGCCGCTTTAGGCTTGTAAATAAAGGTTGTGTCATGAGGACACGTGTGAGAGATTTTCGGTTTGTAATGGACCATTTTACCCTTTGTTGTGCAACTGTTCAGAGCTTGTAAAGTTTGTTTGTAATTTGCATTGTCTATGAAGTGTTTTCGGAAATGTTTGCTTGTGGATCTCGAATGAGGCGTTTTCTCTAACCCGTTCTCTCTTTTGTGGGTCCTAAGGGACATGGGAGGCTTCGGGGAGGCTGACATTTGCGGACGGACACGTAAGGGTGCCGCACGACTTAGGCAAAACCAGCTAAGTCCGTGAAAAAGCGACGTTTCATTGAAACACCTCGCCCCGAGGTTTTACAGGGTGCTTGGGCCTTGTCTCTCCTTGCTCGAGTGCCTTTTGAAAACACTACCTGTGGAAAATATTACTCTCTGTAATGCAAAGGTAATGTCATCTAGCAGAACTTTAATAAATTTTGGTGTAATTTTTTATCTTTACATGATTTTACGAAGTTCAGTTGTCAACAATAATGGTTTCTGTAGAGCTTTGAGCATTTCACATGCCAGAGTTCTGCTACACTAACACTCAATATACTATTTTGATCAACCTCTTTATTCAAAATATGACTTCTTGTAGAACTTTATAATCTGAGATCTTGACAATCTAAATCTAGTACATTTCTTCACCTATCATTTATAGTTTATATCTAGTTGGTTTTTCAATTTCTAAAGATCTCTATGTGATATGAATACTTGATACGTTTTATACATTTTGCAGTTATTTGCATTTGATTAATTGACTCTGCTTATTATTTTACTGGTGTAGAGCTACGGTGGCTTCTGTGCAGTTACCTATATGAGTTTTGCTCCAGAAGGCCTAAAGTCTGTTCTCCTAACTGGTGGGATTCCACCAATTGCAAAGGGTTGCACTGCAGATGTTGTATACAGAGCCTGTTTTGAACAAGTTGTGCATCAAAATGAGAAGTACTATAAGCGGTTTCCTCAAGATGTTAAAGTTATTTGTGATCTTGTAAATTATCTGGCCAAAGCTGAAGGTGGAGGGGTTAGTCATATTATTTAAATTCTACTCTTTTTTATTTCCTAATATTTCTTTAACTTGAGCATATTAGTTTATATCTGAATAGGTGTCTCTTCCATCTGGAGGTATTTTAACCCCAAGGGGATTGCAAACTCTTGGACTTGCAGGGTTAGGTTCTGGTGGTGGTTTTGAACGTCTACATTACATGTAAAGGAACAATCTAGTTTTAACTTCTGACACCTTATCATTCATATCATGGGCTTAATGTATTTTTACTACAGGTTTGAAAGGGTCTGGGATCCTGAACTAGTTCCAGGAACGGGGAAGCGGATAAGTTACTATTTCTTGAAGGCTGTAAATATCATTCTTTGCACTTTTTTCCAGTTTGTTTTATCATAATGCATAATATATTTGAATGCATGCTCATTTTTTTCTTATACTAATTTTTCTTGTGTATGAGCTCTGCAATGGAGAAAAAGCTATAGTTATTCTTTGGAGCTTTCTGTGGTGCATGGATCATTTTGTGTTGTTTTTAGTTCTGCATGTTTTTTCTCTTATTAATGACTTTTCTATTTCAGAATGTACTGGTAGGCTGCTCAATTTGCAATGATTGACTTTATACCCTTCTGACAGTTTGAGAGCTGGATAGACTTTGATACAAACCCACTCTATGCTCTTTTGCATGAATCAATTTACTGCCAGGTGACTAGGGTTATCTCTAACTAAAAGAGTTTCTTTAGTTGACCAGATGTTATAACATATTAACTTCATGCATGTTTTTATAATTTATTTTTTTTGTTACTTGTTCCTGTTTTTGATGTAGGGAGCTCCATCACAATGGTCTGCACATAAAATAAGGGGTGAATATGATAGCATATTTGATCCAATCAAAGCTGCAAAAGAATGTCGTCCTGTATTTTTTACTGGAGAGGCAAGTGTTGGTCAAGCATAGGCTAGGCATTTTTTATTGAAAAATCATGGTTGATCTTAATCTTCACAATAATAAAAATATTGTTCATGAAGCAAAGTTTCTGAAGTAGATAGTATGAGTATTTGTGAGTTTTTTAAATCAATTTGTAGAACTTTATTGTGGAACCCCCAAATGCATTTAAGTGATGTGCAATAAAGAAATACTGATTTCAGTTAACTGTCAATAAACATATAGTTGTGGGTATTTTACCAAAATCTATGCTACATCAGTTAATTGAGATCCTGCTTTATGCAGCAATCTCAGAGTTGTAGCAAGCTAATTGAATTATAATCATTGCCCGGCGATACCAGAGCATTTTGTCTTCTGGACTCCAGTGTCATGTTGGGCTAATGAAGATTGGTTGTTGAAAATTTTTGGGTCTAAACATTGAGTTCTAGGTAAGGTCCGTCCGCATCGCATCGCATCTGCGCGTTCGACCCGTGCTCTGCATCGCAGACGCGACGCGGTTATCGAAATATATACTCAAAGTGTACCGATCATCAGTAAGATCATCGCTATAATTTTTCGGATTTTCGATAGGCGGCCCATGCATCACCGGGCTATCGGACCGGATCATACCGCCAGATCGGGCAGACGGTCCCATATTGGACCTTGGTTCTAGGTAAAATGGCGTTATTTACTAGATTTTAACATATTTTGGCTGTACTCTTGTCCCTGGTAAAAATGTTGCAGCATTAGACATTTTAAAAACCAGGGGATTTGTTGTATGAGACCTCATGATCAACTTAGTCCTCACGGTGACTTGGAATAAGTTGCTTTGGTAGATGGCAACTGTAATGTCCTTTTTGTTTAGTAAGAAACAAGGTGAATCTCTAATCTTATCATTGTATGATTCATGCATGCGAGTAATTTCTTAGGGGCTACACTCAAAAGCCTTATCCATCCTTCTTTGCCCTTCATTTTTGTCACTGTTCCAGCAGCTCAAGTGAACTATTAGTCAACAAGAAGAATCACTAATGCAAGAGCGAGTTTGTAATCCTACCCTATACAAGCTCTGCTTGCTTTGGTTGCACTAAAGTTCTTGACTAGGAAAGTTGTTTGGTGCTTAATGGTTATTTTATTCAAGGATTGAAATTTTGTACCATATTGAGTTTTCAAGCTTCGCTCGGTACGGTACGACACTTATCGTGTACCGAGCAGTACACTTTATTTAGGCGTAAAATCCTTCAAAAATATCTGAAAATAAAAAAAAATTAGAATAAGGTTTTTAAGTTAAGAAATAAATATAGTAATAGTAAAAGTTTAGTAAAATTAATATAAATTAGGTAAGAATAGTATCACATATCTTTTTTGGACTTTGAGGAATAGCCTTGTACAAGGTTCGTATTTCAGTCCATTATGGATTGTTCTTCTGTAAATATTGAAATATCTACAGAAAAATCATTTGAATTGTTAGACTATTTTATTATAATATAAATCCTAAAATACAAATGAATTAAATAATCACATATGTAGATATACCTGATTGTTGATTCTACTACCAAAATAAACGACGAGCCTTCATGGGTGGTGGATCCAATGATTTAAAAAGCGCTAGGTGCCAAAAGGCACCACAGTTCAAAAATGCCCGAGGCGCTAGGCGCTCGCCCGAGCGAAGTGAAGCGCTAAAATATAAAAATATATAATATAATTAATAAATATAATTATTTAAAATTTTAAATAAAAATATGTTATTAAATTAAGGCGCCACAGTTCAAAAATGCCCGAGGCGCTAAGCGTTCGCCCGAGCGAAGTGAGGCGCTAAAATATAAAAATATATAATATAATTAATAAATATAATTATTTAAAATTTTAAATAAAAATATGTTATTAAATTAAGAAAATTTAAGATACAAAATCATAATATCACATTAACAAAAAGTTTCAAAATTCAAAACAATAAAATTTTACATCAAAGTTATTCATCATAATTAATATTATCGTCATTTTCACACAAATCATCTTAATTGAATTCGTCCTCTTCCTCTTGTCCTTCGATTCCTTCATCAAAATATGTTTCATTCTCTATGTCTTCAACAATAGCAGAAGTCGAGCTTAATGCTTTTGCACTCATTTTTCTCTTTATCATCTATCTTATATATATTTGTAATTCTCCAGCACCCGAAGCTCCTGCCACATCTCCCCATGTCAATCTATCATCTTCAAATACAAGCTCGTTTTCGGCATCTTGCAAGTTAGCACCCATTTCTCCCTCCAACCACTTATTTGAATCATCAATATCTTGCAATAAGATTGAATCGATTCTATTTTGTAAATCATGATGAGCCTTCAAAGCTTGATTATATTTTATGTAAACAAGATCGTATAATCGTTGATGTTCCAACCGATTTCTTCTCTTTGAGTGAATCTGTCATGTTATATAATTTAAAAATATATTAATACATCTATCTAAATAAATTAATTAATTAAAATAAAAATATTTAGTAATCTTTACATGCTCAAAGACACTCTAATTTCACTCATAACCCGAAGCACTACATGTCAAACTAAGTATTTTGATAGCAAATTGCTATTAGTTCGGGGTGGAATTTCCAAATAGACTCCACCATTTAGCTGCAAAATTTATGTTATTATTAGCAATAATATAGTAACATACTATAGATGAAATTAATTATATCAAATTATTAATACCTGGAGATGTAGTTGTCCTGGATCAAACGACTATTGGAATTCCAAAAAGACCTTCGACATTTTTATATAAAGATAATTAGCGAATAATCTTATCTTGCACCTCAAGGCTTGAAACTAATCTTACAACGCATTGATATAACCCATCCAAAACTTTTACATCAAACCCAACAGATTTAATCTTATAAAAGAATTCAGGGTTTAAATAATATCCTAAAGGGATGATGAAGTTAACAATTCCATCTTTCGTCAATGATTGTAAAAATTTTCTCATATTTTTCTTCATTTTCATTAAAAGATCTTTTAATCGTCTCCTTTGTTCTATTCATAGCCTTATAAATATATCCCATTGCAGGCTTATTTTCATTATCCACCAACCAAAGGACTCGAACAAGAGAGCCCATTACCTTTAATATATAAACTACATGATTCCAAAAGGATGACATTAAGATGATATCAGTAGCCCTCTTGCCTTTTACTTCTTTTGCCCATTTGCTTGTCACCCATTTCTCAAAGGTAAACATGTTTTTCGGATTATGTTTTTGACGATGCACGCTCTGTAATGTCAAGAATGAAGTTGCAAAGCGGGTGACACCATATCTCACTAATTCTTTGTTCCCTGTGAATTCTCTTATCATATTCAAAGCTCCAATATAATTATAAAGAAATCCAACAACAAAAATTACCCTTTCTAAGGTTTTCTTGATATCTAAGATCTTTCCAATATCCTCCAACATTAAATCAATATAATGTGTCGCACATGGAGTCCAATATAAGTGTTGCTTTTTTTATTCAAGCAATTTACCTGAGATAGAGGATAACAAAAATAATAAGACTTAGTAGTTTAACTTATTTAATTGAAGATAAAATAATTAAAAAATTCAAAAGATGAATATTACCAACTAATACATAGTTGCTTCCATTGTCGGTTATTATTTGAACGACATTTTGTTCTTCAATTTCTTCCACGAACTTATCAAGTAAATCATATATCTTGTCTCCAAATTTTACAAAAGATGAAGCATCTATTGATTTCACAAACATAGTCCCTAAAGAATAGTTAACCATAAAATTAACTATACTTCTGCGTCTCCTGTCAGTCCAAACATCTGACATAATAGAGCAACCATGTATTGCCCATGATTCTTTATGACCTATTAGTAAGTCATTTGTATAATTCAACTCTTTTTACAACAATGGAACTTGCATCTCATAGTAACTTAGAGGTTTTAATCCCGCACTATATCTTCCAATAGCTTCAATCATTTTCTTAAAACTGTCTAAACGAGTTGTACTAAGGGGAAGATCAGTTTGATAGAAGAAGCAAGCAATATGCTGAATTGTTCTTCCTCTTATTTCTTTATAACAAGAATCACTTATATTTGTTTGTGTAAATTTTGAGCCTCCTGTTTGCCCTTGTTGCTTTTGTGATCCTTGAAACATATATAAATTTATCGATTCTTTTTTACCCTTCTTAGTACTCAATAACTTCTTTTCCTTTTTTGTCGTATACTTTTTTCCCACTTGGGTTAATACTCATAGAATAATCTTCTTCATCCTTGAGATGTTCAACATTGTCTTCTGGTAAATTCCCATAAGATTAATTCTTTTGCGTCTTCTTTTCATTCATATAATTCAACAACTCTTCTTTTACCTCAAGTGGACACTTTTTGCAGGCTGCTGCATTCTTGAAATTTCCTATCAGATGTTGTTTTGCACGAAAAATACCACTTCTAGTAGTCTTATCGCAGAAATGCAAGTAACTGCATTAGGATCTTTCGGATCCTTTAGATAACTATACTTCCATAAAAGATCTTTTTTTGATGTCATTGGAGACTCTATTGAGTTGCTCTGTACACTTGCCATTTATCCTGAAACCTAACCATAATTTCAAATAAATAAAAATTAATAGTATTAAAATCAAAATAATAGTGTTATACTGTATACAGTTAACAATATACTGTATACTGTTAACAGTATATAGTATAATAGTATATAGTATATTGTTAACAATATACTTTCGATTCCGAAAGAGAAGCGAAAGAGAAGAGAAGAGGGTAAGGGAAGACCGAGGGTTCTGAGAAAAGCGGGAGCGGCAGCGGTTGCGGCAAAGGCGAGCGACGACAGTGGCAACAGCAGCAGCGAGCAGCAGGAGCGGCGAGCGGTGATAGAGGTAGCGACAGCGACGACAGTGGCAGCGGTAAAAGCGAGCAGCGAGAGCGGCGAGCGGCAACAGTGGCAGTGGCAGCGGCAGCAGCGAGCAACGGGAGCGGCGATAGCGGCAGCGGTAGCGAGCAGCGTGAACGGCGAGCAGGGTTAGGGTTGGGGAAGTCGCGCTTATATCGGTGCTTTAGTTGGTTCGATTAAACCAACTAAAGCACCGGAGACCGAACCAGACCTAAATCGTTTGGTTCGGTCGCCTGGTTTAACCCAAGCGCTCGCCTGAAGCGCCCGGCACTTGGGCTCACCCGAGCACCTAGGCGAGTCGCCTGGAAATGAAGCGAGGCGCTTGGGCCTAGCCTCGCCTCGCTTAAGCGCCTAGGCGAGCGCCCGAGCACCTTTTTAAATCACTGGGTGGATCGAGGTCCTCGATCCTATACATTTGCATATCAATATGATATGTTTATTGGACCCAATCATGAAATTGATCCCATGGCATAGTGTATTGATACACCGTATGCCATTGGTGCATCAATGTGGTGATGATCATAGGTGATCGTTATGAATCATATTTGTCCGAGACAACTCTTGAGGCATATATTGGTGAATGTTAAAGCTTCTACTTTCGCTACTGATCTGTTGCTTTGTATCATACTGTTGCTCGGAGAAGTATGACCAATTATCACTGTATTGTTATTGGCCGTATGATTCTCCATAATATGATGGTTGTGAATACGATGAGCTTTGTTCTATATCTACATCATGTAGGTTCTATCGTATCTGCTCAAATTCATCCACTGTCTTCCCCTTCCGCGCATAAACTTGACAAGTACCAGTGATTTAAAAAGGCGCTCGGGCGGTTGCCTAGGCGCTCGAGCGAGGCGAGGCTCGAGCGCCTCGCTTTATTTCCAGGCGGCGCACTTCAAAGAGGCACCGCTTGGGCGCTTCGGGCGAGCGCCTGGGTTAAACCAGGCGATCAAACCAGCGTTTTAGGTCTGGTTTAGTCTCTGGTGCTTTAGTTGGTTCAATCGAACCAACTAAAGCACCGATATCAGCACGACTTCCCTAACCCTAATCTTGCTCGTCGTTCACGCTATCGTTGCCGCTGCTCGCCGCTCCCGCTGCTGCCACTGTTGCCGCTCGCCGCTCTCGCTGTCGCTGCTCGCTTTTACCGCTGCGGCTGCCACTGTCATCACTCGCTGTTGTCACTGCCACTGTCGCCGCTTCCGCTCTCGTTGCTCGCTGTTGTCGCTACCACTGTCGTCGCTCGCCATTGTCACTACCGCTGTCGCTCTCGCTTTTCTTAACACCCTCGATTTTCTCTTACACTCTTTTCTTCTCTTTCGCTTCTCCTCTTTCGAAAGTATACTGTTAACAGTATGCTATATAACACTATTATTTTGATTTTAATACTATTAATTTTTATTTATTTGAAATTATTGTTAGGTTTCAGGATAAATGACAAGTGTACAGAGTAACTCAATAGAGTCTCCAATGACATCAAAAAAAGATCTTGCATTGAAGTATAGTTATTTAAAGGATCCGAAAGATCCTAATGTAGTGACTTGTATATTTTGCGATAAGACTACTAGAGGTGGTATTTTTCGTGCAAAACAATATATGGTAGGAAATTTCAAGAATGCAGCAGTTTGCAAAAAGTGTCCACCTAAGGTAAAAGAAGAGTTGCTAAGTTATATAAATGAAAAGAAGACGCAAAAGAAGGAATCTTACGGGAATTTACCAGAAAACAATGTTGAACATCTTAGGGATGAAGAAGAAGATTATTTTATGAGTATTAATCCAAGTGGGAAAAAAGTATACGACAAAAAAGGAAAAGAAGTTATGAGTACTAAGAAGGATAAAAAAGGACCGATAGATCTATATATGTTTCAAGGACCATAAAAACAAAAAGGGCAAGCAGGAGGTTCAAAATTTAGACAAACAAATATAAGTGATTCTTGTGATAAAGAAATAAGAGGAAAAACAATTCAGCACATTGCTCGCTTCTTCTATCAGGCTGGTTTTCCCCTTGGTACAACTCGTTTAGACAGTTTTAAGGAAATGATTGAAGCTATTGGAAGATATGGTGCGGGATTAAAACCTCTAAGTTATTATGAGATGCAAGTTCCATTGTTGCAAAAAGAGTTGAATTATACAAATGACTTACTAAAGGGTCATAAAGAATCATAGCCAATACATGGTTGCTCTATTATGTCAGATGTTTGGACTAACAGGAGGCGCAAGAGTATAATTAATTTTATGGTTAACTGTTTTTTAGGAACTATATTTGTGAAGTCAATAGATGTTTCATCTTTTGTAAAATCTGGAGACAAGATATATGATTTACTTGACAAGTTCGTGGAAGAAATTGGAGAATAAAATGTCATTCAAATCATAACCGATAATGGAAGCAACTATGTATTAGTTGGTAATATTCATCTTTTGAATTTTTTAATTATTTTATCTTCAATTAAATGTGTTAAACTCCTAAGTCTTATCATTTTTGTTATCTGTCTCAGGTAAATTGCTTGAATAAAAAAGACCACTTATATTGGACCCCATGTGTAGCACATTGTATTGATTTAATGTTGGAGGATATTGGAAAGATCTTAGATATCAAGAAAATCTTAGAAAGGATATTTTTTGTTGTTGGATTTCTTTATAATCATATTGGGGCTTTGAATATGATGAGAGAATTCATAGGGAACAAAGAATTAGTGAGATATGGTGTCACCTGATTTGCTACTTCATTCTTGATATCACAGAGTGTACATCGTCAAAAACATAATCTGAGAAACATGTTTACCTTTGAGAAATGGGTGACAAACAAATGGGCAAAAGAAGCAAAAGGCAAGAGGGCTACTGATATCAACTTAATGCCATCCTTTTGGAATCATGTAGTTTATATATTAAAGGTAATGGGCCCTCTTGTTCGAGTCCTTCGGTTGGTAGATAATGAAAATAAGCCTGCAATGTGATATATTTATGAGGCTATGGATAAAACAAAGGAGATGATTAAAAGGTCTTTTAATGAAAAATAAAGAAAAATATGAGAAAATTTTTACAATCATTGACGAAAGATAGAATTGTCAATTTCATCGTCCCTTACATGCAATAGGATATTATTTGAACCTTGAATTCTTTTATAAGATTAAATCTGTTGGGTTTGATGTAAAAGTTTTGAATGGGTTATATCAATGCATTGTAAGATTAGTTTCAAGCCTTGAGGTGTAAGATAAGACTATTCGTGAATTATCTTTATATAAAAATGCCAAAGGTCTTTTTGAATTCCAATAGTCGTTCGATCCAGGACAACTACATCTCCAGATATTAATAATTTGATATAATTAATTTCATTTATAGTATGTTACTATGTTATTGCTAATAATAACATAAATTTTGCAACTGAATGGTGAAGTTTATTTGGAAATTTCATCCCGAACTTACAGCAATTTGCTATCAAAGTACTTAGTTTGACATGTAGTCTTTGAGCTTGTAAGGATTACTAAATATTTTTGTTTAATTTATTTATTTATTTAGATAGATGTTTTAATATATTTTTAAATTATATAACATTACAGATTCACTCAAAGAGAAGAAATCGGTTGGAACATCAACGATTACACGGTCTTGTTTACATAAAGTATAATCAAGCTTTGAAGGCTCGTCATGATTTGCAAAATAGAATTGATTAAATCTCATTGCAAGATATTGATGATTCAAATGAGTGGTTGGTGGGAGAAATGAGTGCTAACTTGCAAGATGGCGAAGACGAGCTTGTATTTAAAGATGATAGATTGACACGGGGAGATGTGGCAAGAGCTTCAAGCGCTAGAGAATTACAAACATATACAAGATAGATAACAAAGAGAAAAATGAGTATAAAAGCATCAAGCTCAGCTTTTGCTATTGTTGAAGACATAGATAATGAAACATATTTTGATGAAGGAGTCGAAGGCCAAAAGGAAGAGGACAAATTCAATGAAGATGATTTATGTGAAAATGACGATAATATTGATTATGATAAATGACTTTGATGTAAAATTTTATTGTTTTGAATTTTGAAACTTTTTGTTAATGTGACATTGTGATTTTGTATCTTAGATTTTCTTAATTTAATAGTATATTTTTATTTAAAATTTTAAATAATTATATTTATTGATTATATTATATATTTTTATATTTTAGCGTCTCACTTCGCTTAGGCGAGCGCCTAGCGCCTCGGGTGTTTTTGGACCGTGGCGCCTAGTGCTTTTTAAATCACTGACCAGTACCTTGTCAAGTTCCATAATCTAAATCTTAGGTGGCATGTATAAAATATTGCTCCTCGGTCCATGCACCACCCTCAAGTTGTGTAGATGAGACCAACGATTGCCCGACATTGCCACCATCATCCGTCGAGGCATTGTTGTCCGTGTTGCTATCATGTCTCTAGATCGAGCGAGTTGCTGAATGCGATTGTGAAGGTGTCTCGTTGCCCGACTTGATTCTTTCTAACGATACGATTGATGCTACTGCCTTCCCCTTTGCCTTTGCACGCTGGGCGGACAGATTGTAATCGTTGGGTGCATATAGTTCCTTGAGCAGTTTGACTTGATGTTGTTTGACTCTTGCTACGTTGTGATCGAGGGGGATTTTCCACCTGCTGTGGTTGTATTTCCACTTCTTCTATGCCTCGATGATAAAATGCAAAAGATGCTGAGGATCTCTCGCCTCATCAAGTAGAGGATCCTCTTGGTTCTTTGTTGCTTCAACAAATCTAACATCGGTTCTGAATCTTCGTTTTAGAATTGGAGGTCGATGGGATCAATATATAGTTCCTTTAGCTCCTTATCCAACTCAGCACATCGTAACTTTAGCCGCATGTTATAATGGACATATACCAGTTTCTCTAACCGTCTATAATAGAGTTTGTTGTAGACCTTCGTGTGAATTAATGCAAACGTTTACCAATTACATTCGCAACTACTAGATATTGTCATATGTGAAAGTACATGAACGACAACATTCCTTAAATATGGTGCATCCCCTCCAAATTGTAGCCACCACTCGACTGCAAAAAGATATAAATAAGATTTTATTAGCATAACAAATAATTAACATCAAATATAATTGATAATCAATATGTATAACTTTCCCTCACCAGGATCCATAGTGTAACGACACGATACAGCTACAACGTCGGAGAATGAACCAATTGTTTCTCGAAATAATCGACCCTCTATAAGAGTATCGGCTACATTAGTAGTGTTTGGCAAGAGTCGATATATACATTTCGTAGTGTCGTTAGTAAATCATTTTGCGTCCCAAGAGCATATTGATATTGAATTGCTGGGTTTAGATAATATGCCGCAAGACATAATTTTGTTAGTATGATTTTTTATTATATAAAAAATAATAAATTAAATTATTCTGAATATGAATTTACCTACATTATGAATATCTTGATCCATATGAACTTCGGTCTGACGATCAATGATCCATACGTATTGGTCGGCCTTAAAATCATTTTTGAATGTTTCCCTACCTCTTCTCTTGTTGAAATCAGTATATATTTAAGATACGACATTTGTGGACGTTTGTCCATATCGACCTTGTAGGGAACAATATAAAGTGGTTCTACACCTTTTATGATTTTTGTCACAGTCTCCTAAAATCTGGAGGAAAGAATGGACTTTTTTATCTTCTTTTTATCGCTCAATCTTAAATATCTGGAATTAGACCACTCTTGTTTTTGCCTTCAAGCCATGTCTTTTTTGTTGTAATGACTTTAATGCAATAAAATTGGTAGTAAACCAAGTGACTCCAGGTCGGAGTATCTCACCGTTTACATACTTTTACATTAAAGCGTGGACCTAATGATGATTATATATAAACTTTGTAATTGATTGTGCTCGAGCTGCACAATTCTTGACCGCGTCCAGCTCACAAATATCCTTCAACATTAGATCTATGCAATGAGCTACATATGGAGTCCAAAACAATGTTTTTCTTTTTTCCATCAATTACAAATCGGCCTTCTTGAAATTCACTCCATTATCGGTTATTATTTGGACAACATACTGTGGTCCGATCTTCTCTACTATAGTGTTCATCAAGCTCTCAATGTAGTTTGCATTTTGGATCTTTTCATAAGCATTAACTAATTTATGATGCACCACTTTTCTATTGCAATAGACAAGAAAGTTGATAATACTCATTCTTGTTGGTCCTGTCCAATTGTCACACATCAGTGTTACCCTATATTCGTCCCATTGCCTGTTGAAGGATTTGATCTAATCCTTTAGTTCTGCCACCTTCTCATTTAAGTTCACGTCGTAAATCTTCCTCAGTGTTGGAGGTTGGATCCCTGTGCCAAACTTTTGAATAGAAGAGACCATGATATGATAATATGGACCTTGGGTTGTGTTAGTTGGAATCCTGTGAAAGTTGAACCATTTTGAAATTGCCTTCCCAATATTTCGCTTATTTTCTTTTGTGTATGTACTGTCAATCCGTGTCTGTTTCGCCGTTTGTGGGGGATAGGCTTGCGGATCAATATCAACAATATCTAGTACAGACCTCCTGCCAAGACCTCTCATAAAACCAAAAACCACAGAGCCCACCATACCTCATGCTACTAGTTCAGCCTAACTAAGGAGGAGCAATTGGCTACCTCATGCTGGCCGACCTTTGGATTGCACTACCACTGCCATGCTCCAATTGTGAATCAGGCTGTCGATGCCTCATTGCTTCATCGACCATATACCGATGCTCTAATGATGCACGAATCCTAGTTGTGAGATTCGGGTCAACTTCATCGTCGTAACCCCCGTACTGATTATAAACTGGTTCCTGCGTAGCCCTATAATATTCTTCCTCAACTCTTGCCTTCTTTTTTAATGTATTTTCCTTGCTTGTTTTAGCTTATTTTGAAATAATTTACGAATCTCCATCGGAACCTTCTTGCATTTTGCAATATCAGGATGCTCACCGACCAAATGCATCTTCACCCGAGTTATTCCTCTACCCTTGCCAATGTAGTCACAATAAATACATTGTCAATGATGACGGTTCCCAACTATCTTTCGGGCATGAACCCATGCATCATCATATAGTTATTCCTTTGGTGTCATGATCCTATCAAATTTAAATCAAATAAGCTATAAAGTATAAACATGTTGAATTGACCTAATATCGATCAAAAACTACTAATCGTAGTATTAATTAATTTTATTAAAACATAACTAATCATATTTTACCATCATAAATATGTGAAATATATAAAAGAAATATTAAATACATAATTTTGATCCAATATAGGTCAAATTATGATAAAATCATCATTAGATACACTAATCACATGATTAACATGGTTAATTATCCACTAATTACTTTTCTTTCAACACTGTAAATATATGTCAAACACATTAATATGTATTAAAGACATTAAATTGACCTAAAATCGATCAAATTTCAATTAAATCATCATTAAAATGACTAATTGCAGCATTAAATAACTTTAATAAAACGTAACTAATCCTATTTTACCATCATAAATATGTGAAATACATAAAAGAAGCATTAAATACATAATTTTGATCGGTCAAATTATGATAAAATCATCATTAAATATACTAATCATCTGATTAACATAGTTAATTACCCACTAATTACTTCACTTTCAATATTATAAACATATCAAACACCCTAATAGATATTAAAGACATTAAATTGACCTAAAATCGATTAAATTTTGATTAAATCATCATTAAAATGATTAATCACAGCATTAAATAACTTTAATAAAACCTAATTAAACTTATTTTATCATCATAAATATATGAAACACATAAAAGAAGCATTAAATAAGTAATTTTGATCCAATATAGTTCAAATTACGATGAAATCAAGATACACTAATCACATAATTAATATAGTTAATTACCTACTAATTACTTCTTTTTCAATATTATAAACATGTCAAATACCCTAATAGGTATTAAAGATATTGAATTGATATAAAATCGATCAAATTTTGATTAAATCATTATTAAAATGACTAATCGCAGCATTCGATAACTTTAATAAAACCTAATTAAACTTATTTTACTATCATAAATATTTTTCAATATTTAATATGCATGAAATATAAATATTTGATCTATTAAGTGTCTAATTTCGAATTAATCAATATTAAACACACTAATCATAATCTTAAATATCTTAATTACTCTCTAATTAAAGAAAGAGAATACATACCTCTTATTAGAAAGTTCTTCCTCTTAATTTTCCTAAATGAGCCTCGATTAAATTCACAAATCGTTATTTCTTAGAGTTTAGTAGAGCACAAATATAAGAAAAAAAGAGTTTGAGATAGTTTAAGAGAGTATGAAGTGAAATAAGGGAGAAGATGAATTTAAAAACATATGAGAAAGGGCTCCAACGATCAATTTAACCATTGGAACACTATTACCGATTGGTAACGGTCAAATACCGAGCGATAACGATCGATTTCGACTGTTACCGAGCAATAACGGTCGAAATCGATCGTTACCAAGCGATAACGATCGACATCGACCATTACCAAGCTGTGCTAGGTGGTAACGATCGAAATTTCGACCGTTACAACCCTATAACTCCGTATCATCTGATACGAGGCGATGTTAAGTGTTCCGTCCAGTAGCGGACGGTCCGCGTACCAGTATGCTGTCGGACCGATACGTACTGCCCGGTATTATTCAAAACTGTAAACCTTGATTTCATCATTGTCTTGGAAAATAATGAAATCAGAGTATATAACTTGTAGATACAACCTTTTTTTTGCTTATATCTTTTAAATTGTAGGGTTTTGAACCTCAACCATATACACTGTAAACGGGCAAAATTACAAAATGTAGATGTATGATCTTTAGCAATCAAGAATGCACAAATGTTTTCTTGTATCATTCTAACTCTAGTTTTACTTCGTGTATAAGATATATTGGAAAATAAAAATAAGAACTACTCTGACTCCATGCCAAAGAGACAAACTTTCTTTTGCATCTATTTGTTATACAATTTCTATTCGAGATACCATGTTCTTTTTAAGGACCTTTGGAACTTTGTGCTGTTATTTGAACAAACTTTGTGTTGCTTGCCAAGTTGCATACCACATTTTCAAGCCTGTTAGGGTATTCCAGAAGCATTGTTACCCAGAGGCACCAGTCATAAGGTTGCTTTTGGTTTTTGAGAAATCTAATGTTTGCTTTGGGTTTTACATACAGATGATATTTCCATGGATGTTTGATGAGATTCATGCTTTAGGACCTTTCACAGAAGCTGCTCATTTGTTGGCTGAGAAGGAAGATTGGCCACCATTGTATGACATTAGTAGATTAAACAACAACAAGGTTTGAAACTCGACAAGTTGTGTCAAAGATTTTGCTGTTCCTTGTATTTTATTTTGTTGGAGCACTTCTTTTATTTTTTCTGGATATTTAGATCATTGCATGTGATACTAACTTGCAGGGTCGAGGGATACATGTAACGAACTAATGCAGTACATCTATTGGCTCTTGACGGTCATAGGCACATGCATGAACCCATGTAAACAAACATGCACATGCACATGATTTTGACCACACAATTTTGCATTTTGAATCTTTTCCTAGCAGCATTTGTCCTGATTTCAATAGTGATAATGTTATCAGTAAATGTTTGCACCTGGATCATGCAAAATTACGCCTCATGCAGGTTCCTGTTGCTGCTGCTGTTTATTATGAAGACATGTATGTCAACTTCAAACTTGCAATGGAAACGGCTTCTGAGATTGCTGGGATCAGGCTGTGGGTGACAAATGAATATATGCACTCCGGACTTCGTGATAATGGTTATCAAGTTTTTGATCAGTTGATTGGTATGCTGCAAGGCAAGAAACCTTGGTTTTGATTTCAGATTGGAGCAATGATGATGTGACTCCTTCGACTAGTAATTTGCATATATTTATCAGATGCAGTTCATCTTATGATAGTCACAAATGGTATTATTTTATGCATTAACTTCATCTTCATCTGGATACTGTACTAGTTATTTATCTTGTGCTTTTACCATTGGTTGTCCAAGTCTTGGAGTTACCAAGTCCTGGCAGTAATGCTTCACACACATCAACCATGAAATTTAGCATATTGTCACTGAGTTCTACAAGGGCCTTTTCTAGATCCATTAAAATTTTCAATGTCATGCTCCTATTTGATTAAAAGCATTATTACAACACTAGCGGATAAATTTATCAAGGTTCTCTGCTTTGCAGACCTTCCCTACCTGATTTATTATGCAATAAAATAAAATTGAACCCCTGAAGCTGTTTTGAAATCTCATACTCTGTTCTTTGTTGGTCTTGATCCATTACTTAACAATCTCATCTACTATTCGCATTAGTAGTTATCCTTGTCTTATTTTATATTCACATAAGCAGTGATGTATGCAGATCAACCATGATTATGCATGTATAAGTGGTCTGACATTCTCTTTAGCTAATATCTTCTGCAAATGAAAGGTAGAAGCACCTTTGCAGATATTCTAATTCATGTGCTAATTTGTACTTGTGGTTTTCTTTCTTGATCTTTCGTTACTTTGGGTTGAAACATGATACTATTACTTTTTGTTTCTCAACTGAACTTTGACTGTTTCAAAATTGTATAGATTGTAACAAGAAGGTTGTGTTATTCAGATGGTTGAATTGTAGTTTTATAATCTTGCACTTACATTTACATCTTTAACCATTGAGCAATTCTGTGGCAAAGAACTTTTTTCCTGTCAACTTTATTGTTTCTGCAGAAGCAAATTGACATATAAAATTAATTCTCTGTTAGCTACCATTTTTCTTTTCTATGAAGTGATATATCTATATATGTAGAATTGTAAAGACCAGCTTTGACAGTCAAGGTTGCATTATTCACATGGATCACATGTAAGTTGCAATTCATTTTGGAGCTCCATTTCAAATCAGAAGAGGTCAGTCCCAGTCTAGAATGCACGAGGATCAAGTTTGAGACACTATAACCACATAAGTTCAAGAGCAGCTTCTTAGGCCTCAGAGTTAAAAGAAGTTGGCATGCATATTAAGGTGATTGAGGTTTGTTGGCTGCATTGTTTTTTGCTTTGGTTATTGATAACAGTAATTCCTTATAGGAAGATTACATATATCAACGGAAATAGTATTACGTGGCATGGTGCTCTCTTCAAATCGGAATGTAGTTTTTGAAAAGGGTGGAGAGAAGTGCATCGGATGGTTTGCATATGAAGAAATAGAGAGTATTGATCTGTCGTGGTGGCAACGAGTGGCCGAAGCTATAGGTATTATTACTGTATAACAATTTCTGAATGGCTTGATTTATTGCTTTGGCTGTTTTTTTTTTTCCTTTTAGTTTTCCTAATGCAATTTTTGTTATATATGTGAGTTGATCTCTTAACTAGGTTTTTCAATGGATTTAATTGAGATTTTATATGTTTTGTTTCTCAACATGGTAACTATATCTCCAGTGAGAGAACCATTGTAGGTTAAATTTGCAAATCAGATAGATTCTGGAACGCACTTTTTATGGTTTAAATGCACTATTATTTAGTGGTTGTACAGCTTTTGAGTCTACAAGAGACGCAGTTCACAAGAGCCAAATAACAGTGAAGGTGGGAAGCCAATGTCATCCATATTCAAATGGAATTTGCACGGTCGTGTCTGTTACATTACAGGCTTTGGCTTCGAGAGGTGGCGCCGCCTCTCCTCCTCATCTGCTGCTGCTTCTCCTCTCCCTTCACGGACAGTTCTTTATCAGCTTTCCAGTCCACTCCTCGCCTATTCTTCTTCCTCCTATTCCTGCTCACTCGACTCCTCTGTGTGGGTTAATATGAACCTGACCTACACTCAACCAGCCTGGGGATCGGTTTAGTTAAGTAACCAGTTTGCTTAAAAATATATAAATATTAACTTCGTGATCATTTCCTTTCTATCAACCAGCGAAGTCTTTACAAAGATATTTAAATATGAGATACAGAGAATAGTAATCTTGATCAAGGTTTGTTAAACAGATGGGTTCCGAAATTGTTCTTCAGTTTGATTATGAACTGGTACAATAAAATGTTCTTTCTTTTAACTAGGATTCGCTGTTCGTTTGTTCGTGCTCCTTTTGCAACCTCCAGCATGCCTTCTCCTCATCGTTTCCTTTTTCTTTTCTTCATCTCTTCCTTGTTACCTTTAATTCTTCTTCCTCTTCTCCCTTGTTTCTCTAATATTTCATTCTTCCTTTTCGTCTTTCTCCCTCTCCTCCTAAAGGTACCAATGGCTTCTTCACCGAATGTTATCGTGGATGTTTTGGCATACCAAAGCGATAGAGTATGATAATTGAAACTATAATCTTTGATCCTAATAACTTTGAGGATTAGTTTCTTATTGGTATGACTAATTTTAGTTGTTCAACCTGTCGAGGACTCGAAACCAACCTAGTTCAGTGTCCGAACTTATCTCAAGCTTTGGAATCGACAAGTGGTCGAGTTCAACTAAAGTTTGGAGAATTGAGAATATAATGTTTCAGTAATCTACCTGGAGCCTTTTATAGTGGTTTCAGTAATTGATTGGAGTAACCGGTTATTATTTTTGGGACAATTATGTGAAATCTTCATACAGATGTAAAAAGTTGACTGAACCGTCGGGCTTTATGATCAATGTTATTATGCATCGTCTTAATCTGATGATGTGTTGTGCTGATAAGATATGCTGACAAAGCATCCAAGTTTGTTGTCGGCTCCATGATGATGTCACATACAAAACGTCTATGTATCAAACTCCCACTATCATTTGCCCGTTTTGGTGCAAAGAATGTGAAGACAAAATGCCTTTCTAGATGGATAATTCAATCACATCGCACGTTTAGAATTCAACTTCTTTACGAGATAATTTGTATTTAATGATCAAACTTGGTTACATCAATCGGAGCTCGAATGCTTCGTGGACAGATTCAATCGCAGTAATCATGGCGTTGATTCACGCATACGATCCCTCGTTTTCGTTTCAGGTGCTAGCCTACCTGAAACGAAATATTTGTTCTCTCCAACCAATCGGGGGCTTCCATGTTTTTCATTCGAGCTGCCAACCATTTGAAGATATTATGATCCTGACGATCTATCTTTAAAAATAAAAAATAAAAAAAACCACTGTTTCATCGTTAAATTAGACTGTACCAGTTATAGCCTATCCCTCTTAATCTCTTATAGCTTGTAGAAGATAAAACATTAATCCTATCTTGAAAAGACAAATGCACAAACATACGTGTTTCACCAACAGTCATTTTGTGAATCCAATCAAAATGAGCATTTTATAAACTGCTAAGACTACTATTCTTGCTGCAGCTTAAGAAAGCCTACTGGCCATCAATGTCGGTCACCCTTGTTTGCATCACTTCTAAGGCTATTTAAGATCAGATGTCAGTCCCCTTCTCCTTGCATTGCATCCTGCTAGTGATTCATCTGTTCATAGATATCAAAAATGCCATACGAACTTGTCAATTGGTTGCCGTCAATATGTCCCGTAGTGCTTTGCTGGGTCATGGATGCTTGAACACTCAGTGTGTTGGCAGTTAACGCTGGAAGCTGGTCAGCCGAAACACCGGCTGAGAAAGGTGGTGGCTGAGTTTGTGCTGACTGCGGAGTAGCCAAGTACTGGTTAAGGGCAGACGTGTAAGCATAACCAGTTAGACTCCCTCTCATGCGTCCTGTTGGCCGCCAGTTGTGCTCATAGGGAAGCGCAGGCAACCCATCAGATCCAAATGAAGGTGGTGCCCGACCTGCATCAGTGAGTGTGGGAACAACAGATGCGACTCCGGTCGTGAAGGGAATACTTGTTGCTCCTGTTTGTGGTGTTGCTCTCTGCGCCGCATGTTGGGGAGCCAATGGTGTACTATGAGTTGTTCCTGCACCTATTTCCGTTGCGTACCCAGCACTTGGTGACACTTGCTGGGCCTGGCTTGAAGAAATATAAGAAGGCTGTGAAGAACCTGATGGATTTGCGAGATGATGTCTTCTTTGGTATGGTAGCTGAGGTGGGTGTTCTAATAGAAACTGGACTATTGCTCTATAAGCATCTACACCTCTCGGCTGGCCTTGAGGTGTTCGAGTGCTGATCATATTAGGTGCTGAAAGGCCAACAACCTGCTGCAATGCCGAGTTACTGTGGTGTTCCTGGTGATCCCAAATTTGCACAAAAGAAAAAACTCAGCAGGGGTAAGTACAAATAAATGAAATATGACACTGGCGTGGCATGTTTTACAGATTTGCCAATCAAGAGCAGAAACATTAGCACAAAATAGATATAAATGCGTGACAAATATATCTCACATACACGAGGGAGGCTACCAACATTAGCACAGAGAGCATTAGCCATGTGTACAACTAGAACCACAAAAATAAGGCTTCCAGAGATATAATATTAAAAAGATAGTAACGAAAAAAAAAAGGCTTAAGCTTACAATCCATTTTGCAACATAACAAAATTAAACTTGACTAATCAACTTTCCAGCTAAGTTAGATGACCAATAAAAAGGCTGTTTTAACAAGTAGATTCAAAGTTTCAACTTGTGTTCTTCATTTTCAAAGAAAATTTCATAAACAATTTTTTCCTAAGCTCTCAGAATTGTCAAGGTTATTAGCGGGTGTCAGAGACTCATACAAGTTCACATTTAAAAGACTTAATGGGAAGTTCACTGCTGGCCGTAAAAATAACATATATTAAGTCCGAATCAAAAGTAGTTCCAGAAAAATGCAAATCGAACAGATAAAAAAGAATGTTGACCTACTAAAAGTTCAAGATAGAATCAATTTGTTTGAACATCTCCTGTGATCCCACCCCCGTGCACCCCCACCCCTATTAATAAAATCTAAAATCCTATTAATGGAATTGGGAGATCAATCCTATTAAGAAATATTAAGATTTTTGACAAAGCATTCTTCTTCCAAACTAGCTTATTTTTCCTCTTTCTTTTTTTCTTTTGTTTTGTTATCTTCTTTCTTATGCTTATTTCATACCTTTAATAAAATAAAATTACATTGATAGAGGATAAAATGAGAAAGAATTATTTAAGATAGTATGAACATGTGCTTACAAGACCTACGAATACGATAGTTAGAAGAAGTAATATGATTAATGTCATGGTACGAGAGATAGAGGAAGACCTAAAAAAATTTAATAAAAATTATAAATAAAACTTGAAGTACTTTAAACTTAACTAAATGACTTTTTACATATATCAATTGTAGCAAAAGATCTATCGACATGACTCCAAATAGTTGGGACTTATAACTTTATTGTTGTTGTTGTTGTTAAATGAAATAAAATTACAGCATTGCCACTCTCAAAGGCTTTAAAGAAAAGTCACTTTCTGTTCCACATAGTGAAAATATGACTTCAATTTTCTGCCTTCTCTAAATATTTATCATATTCAACGAGACTTACCTTCCAATTGGAAATATCCATAATTAATTTTAAGGAGATAAGACTCAGGACTAAATCATCTCAATTGAATTCTTACTCAAATATATATATATATAAACAATCACTGTGATTCTATAAGAAAATATAATGACAATTCAGATAATCATTACCAAATGATAATCATTTGAAAGATGCACTATATATCAGTTCAGATGCAGCACATCTTCCAGTGTACAATAAAACATTGCAGTGAATTATATTCCATTATACTATATTCAACCACAGCATTATGGTTGTGAGCTTTTCACAATAGAATAGTCATTTCATTTCAGCAGACTTGCCTGAGTCATGGAATGCAATGATGCTGCTGCGATGCTGGAAGTCCTTGAGAGTTCATTAATTTGCATCTCACCACTAACTGAATTGAGTGCATCTGCGACAACTGTTAATGGAGAAAGTGATTGGTAAGACACAGTGGCATAACTGTTGGAAATCATAGAATTGAAGCTCAACAAACCTGTCTGCGCCGTTCGTGATGAACTGGGTATCTGTGTCTGTGCAGGAAGTGCCTGAACCGCTCTTGGAGTTTTATTAACTTGTCTAGGTATAGGCCTCCCTGCTTCATTGTTGTTAATTGAACTTCCCTCATGCAACGGTTCCAATTGTACATTTTCAGCAAGCTGTGTCACTTGTGGTACTTGCTGAAAATTCAATGTAGGTTGTGAAAGTTCAAATCCTGCAGGAACCCGATTAAGTACTGGAGAAACAGCATCAGTATGAATAGGATTCAGCAAAACATTAGGCAAAATTGACTCCAAGGTTCCCAGTGCATTAGCATTTGCACCAACCATTCTGCCTGATACAGAGCTAGAAACTGAAGACATATTCCTTGGCCAAATTCCACTTTTTGTATAGTAAGCAGGTGCTTGAGTGCACAGAGAAGTATTAATAACTGATGCTCCAGAAGCATACAGAGGGATAGGAAGACCTTCATTGTCCCTGAACGGTTTCCTGTCTTCTATCTCACAGCCATAATTTTCAGCTGTGTATGCAGAATTTTGGAAAGGTCCAACTTCTGGACTCTTTGCTATAGTCAGATCTACAACATCAGCTAAATTATTCTGGTTCTCAGTATTACTATTTTCTTGCTGTTGAGATCTCCCTTCATGCACTTGATTTATACTTTCATTATGCTCAACAAATGAATTCCATGAGCCATCAGCAAAAATAACTATATCAGCTACATTCTCTCCTACCTCTTGTAGTATCTGCAATAGAAAGTACATGCAACTTGCTGTGTAATTGATACCATTTCTAGTGAATATACAAATTACTTGCCTCGGTCATCTTTTGATCAATACGTAGGTCAATACAGCTAGTTGGTGTGCTACAAGATGGGCAGCGCCAGGATGGCTTACAGGAATTAATTTCCATGAAACTGTCATAATCGAAACACTAGATGTACTTGCAGAGTTAAATAAAGGGTTCCAAAACTTTTTTACATCACTTTAACAAGCAAAATAGAATCTGACCTGATGATGTTTGCAGAGATGTCCTTTAACAGGAGTTTTGATACGCTTGAAACTGTATGTAATATACCAGAGAAATATGAAAGTTATCATAAAAATCAATACAAGCAATATCCTGATGTGCATAAAGTTGAGACGGGCATATTGTGGGCATTTTTCAACTTCTCAGGGAAAAGCAAATGAAAAAGGATGTCATCAAGAGCAATGGTATCTATGATGTATCAAATGCTTAAAACCACCCATTATCATACAGAATTCATGTTAGCCCCAATTACCATGAGGTTGCTCAAGAGTGTAATCTATATCAAAGGCACCATGGATCATATATTCATTGCTAATTGTGCCCATACACACCAGCTACCATGCATTCTGTAGCACCCAACCCACTAGCATGTATTAGCATTAGCCTGCACCAACTTTGTATGTTAGTGTCATATATCGCACTTCTGTGTACATGTAGGCTGATATATACATGACAGTTTCTCTACGGTTCTCAACCTCATGCCAATTATCTAATTGTAGAACCAATATACAAGAGTCTGCTAGAAACCTCTATAGGTATAGAAAGGTTTACCTTAGTAGCCTCACTTGAGCTCACATATCCAGTGAGCAAACCCCCAAATCCCATTGGCCAGACTTAATTTTTGTTTTCTTTCATGCAGGATCCTGATATATGCCAATAGGACATTAATTAGATGGGTTTGATATGTCAAAAGGTTATTCTTCTGGATCACCAATGAGGATGAGTCAATCAAACCAGAGGTCATGAGATGACAAAGTCCATAAAGACCAAGTTAAGCCAGAAGATAGAACACAATCTCTCTCTTGATTTGAAAAGGTTGCTGGATAGGATTAAATGGCAGAAGAAAATCCCTGCATCTGATCCCAGACAATAACCCAAGACCTTTTGGTACTCAAGTCAAACATGGGACAACTGAACTTGATAAATACAAGCCCTAGCTGTTAGTTGCACAAGACAGCTCCTTGACAAATGACAATACAACAGTAGCTCACGTGGTGACATGGCAAATGAAATACTTTTACATTATTATGATGCTTGATAGAAAATTACATTAAAGCATACAATCCAATTAACTAGCTTAACATTTATCACCCAAAACTTCAAAACATGAAAATAAAATTATTGAAACAAAAGAAAATGTACGTCACCAAGAAGATTCCAATTTACCTTATTGGGCAATTGAGTGTTATTCTTGATGCCCCCTCAATTATGTCAGAATCTGGTATCACAATTAAGAAAATGTCTTAGTAATGGATCCCAACTTTCAAATGCACAATAAGCAATTTTATGACCAATAACATAAGACAGACGAAGGACATTTTTATTTGCAAAAAGAGATTATGATCGCTTCATATGCACATCCAACTGAAAAGAGATACCCTACAAAGGTAAAGGTCACCTATCAGAAGTTAAAACAAACTAATAAATGTCTGATCTGGAAGGAAACAGATTGTCAAATCAGGTTATCAAACAAATTTTCTTTGTTAAAAATCTAATCCGTATTCAGCCCAATCGGGTCAGATTCTAGACCAAATCCGGTCAAGATTTGGTCCATTTACAGGCAAACCTTTAAAATGTTAATCAAAATCATTGTTTGTGGTGTATTGTAATTTTAGATGGCCAATAATTATGATTGAAGGGGCAAACCAAATCAGGTCAAGATTTGGTCCATTTACAGGCAAACCTTTAAAATGTTAATCAAAATCATTGTTTGTGGTGTATTGTCATTTTAGATGGCCATTAATTATGATTGAAGGGGCAAATTTTGATCGTTCTCAACTCAGACAATCGTTAGGAAGGATTAACATCTACTTGTTAGGTTCTTCCAAGCAAGGTTCGCAATTTCGATCCGTACCGACATACTGAGCCTTGCTTGGTATGGTATATGTCGAGGTATATTGATGGTACGTCAGGACATACTGAGTAGTACACCTAAAATAGCTGAAAACATGAATACAATATGTATTAGTGTTTTCAGCTAGTTTAGCTAAAATAGCTAAAAGGTCGGTAACGATCGAAATCGACCGTTACCACCTGCCACAAGTCAATAATAATCAAAATCGATCGGTACCGCCCAGAACAAGTCGGTAACAATCGAAATTTCGACCATTACAGCTTGATACAGCCCCGTATAGCCCAATATGGAGCCAAAAATTTGGTACTGCCTGATAGCAGATAGTCTGCATGCCGAGAGGCTCTCGGACCGGTACATACCGGGCGGTACACATCAAAATTAAAAATCATGCTTCCAAGTATACTGCATTCAAATGTATAACCATTTACGTACATCGTTAATAAAAATTTATCCTATGCCACTTATACCACTGTTGTTTGGGAATACATTGAGCTGCTATCTAGGTAAATTTATGCTCTAGATACAGGAAGACGATAATATTTATAGAAGGCAGATTTGTGACAACATAGTCAGGAACAACAATTGAAGTTCCAATATCAAGCTCATGCCAATGAAGAACTCGCAAGATATAACATGATTAACATCACATAACATGAGAAGCCCATGATACCACATGCCAAGTAAGCAAGCACACCAGAATTTTGATGCATACTGGTGCAAAGTGACAAATACCTCTGAGATGCTTGTACTTTTGTGTTTAAGAATTACTTCCTGGAGCAGAGCTAAACTATATGAATCAATGTTTCAAACCAAACTGGATAAAATCTTCAGTAACCAATATACTTTCATGATAAGAAAATAATGTGGAACATTTGTTTGAATGCACTGACCATGTTTTAGTATGATCTCAGATGCTTACTGGCACCTAGAACAGAGGTGTACAAGACCTATATCATGAGACTGCACAAGTTACACAGTTGCTGCTTTGTGACTCTAGGTCTACCAGTATCTGACTCCAAATTATTGGTACAAAATATGGAACAACATAGAAGCTGATATCTGACCTCTTCTATTTCTCCTCTCATTCTTCCCTTCCAAATCGTGTTTCACCTTTCTCACGCTAAAATGTCAGTACTTAAATCCAATTTCAACAAGAACATTTCCTTGACCAAGGGAGCATAAGGTTCCTAACAACTTCATGACTTACCTAAGTCAAGTAGATTTCAAGTTTCATGAGAACTGACACTAAGTCATAGTATTAGGATCAAAAGTCGATCAAAAACTTATATAAAATTTAATATATAAAAATATTGTTATAGTCATTCTTCAGTATTTGTTCATCCAACAAGAACTAATGTACATGTTTAAATTAGGGGATTCACACAAAAGAAGTTAGATGGAATTCGTACAAATAAATACTTACAATTAAGAAATCGATGGTTTAAAATTTAAATTACCAAAAATTCAACTGCTAACTGGTGTGTTCCGCGCCATTTTGCTTGGCTTGTCTGCTGTGACAAGTGGTATGTACCAAAAATTCAAATGAATAATTTTGCTTGGCTTGTCTTCTCCTCTTCTCGCCTACGGTTCAGTCCTAATCGTGAGAGCCTCAATGTGCCTAGTCATCCTCCACCGTGTGATGCTGTCGTTAATCGGGTATACTCCTCTCCCCCCGCCTCCTCTTCCACCCCCTCCTCTCCTTCTTCCTCTTCCTCTTCCTATCTTTCTTCCTCTTTCTCGACTGCCTCTTCTTCCTTTTTCTTTCTTCCTCTTCTTCTTCCCCCTTCTCTCTCTTCCTCTTCTTCTTTGAATCTTTGATACATAATGGTGTACCATGTGTTGGCACATTGGGTATTGGTCAGTACATACCAGTCCGACCAAGGACTGGCGAGATTGCAATCCTTGATAAAAATATACAAACACTGACATACTTTTATCTAGCATCGTCTTCCAACCTCTGGTCCTCTGTAGTGGCACAAGGCTAAGGGAGGCAGCGGCAGCCAACTACAATCCCAGAGGAGTGAGAGTGGCTCAATCTTTTAAAACTTCTTGCCTCTTGAATCTACAAAAGATGTAAAGAGCTAGACAGGCCCTTTAACATAAAAAAGACTCACTCAAACGTTGATGTTATAAACACTTTATTCTTGAAGTATGCCACACTTATTAATGGACAAAAATAGACTTACATTGAAACAATTTGACCTTATATCCAGTATGCTCATGCTCACTAATGACCCAAATGAAGCCCAACACTCATTTCATATTCCACCTTAGGAAACAATATGCTCCCAGTGAAACGTCTTGCCAAAATGCCAAGTACTCAAATCCTTAAAGACACAATTATATAGAAGACACACCCATTTTAAATGGTTTTCCTGACCCAGTCACCTTCAGTAACTACAAGTTGAGGTCCTTTCTGCCTCCTCTTTTTGCTTGACCTATATACCCACCTTCTTTTTCGAGGTCACACACCATCTCTCCTCACAATGAAGGTTCTAAAAGTAGTTTAATGGGCTAGTTTAGAGATAACAGAATGCTGTCTTAAAAGATCACATGGCCAAGAATTATATAAGAAATATCCTCAGTATGAATAAGCTATTAGCATAATGCAACAATAGTGCCTTCAGGACTCATGATTCATTTAGCTGGTATGGATACAAATATAGCTGGTGCCTTCAGGATCATCAAAGCCAATGACATGTACCATTTTTTGAGCTACTAGGAAGAACATCAACAGAAGATTATCTGCTTGCCCGCATTGAATAATCTAAGATAGTGTTTGATGCAACTTGAGCAAACAATTAAAAAAATTACTAAACAATCCTTAAAATCTTTTTAGGCTCTGAACTCAGTACAATTTATGAGCATAAAATCCTGACAAAATAAAGGAAAACCATGTCATAGTAACAATATCAACCACATAGGATAGTCATTTACAAACTTAAAGATGCCACAGCAAATCACAACAAAGAAACAAGGACTACACTTGCTTACCTGAAGCAAGTTTTTCAATCACTGGATGAACATAATCGTCCATTCTAGTGGAACATGGAGTAGTTACCTTACTCATAAAGGCTATGGCAATCATGTAATTACCTATTTTGAGTTGAAAAATTAGATTAGAAGCATTATCCATAGGGAGAAAATACAAGTAAAAAGTATATACCAGGATGCAAGTACCATCCATGGCAAGCAAAAGAAGAATCAGCATACCACTGAAATATCCAATAGCCTGTATAATATTTGTGCCATATTTAAGCATTTTAGTAATATCAGTTGGAAATTGAGGTCCTGTCTCCTGTTAATAAACAAAAACATAGAAGATATGATGGGAGTTTCTTATTGTTTATCAATGACATGACTACAAAGATAAAAGGTGGCATGCAGTTGTATCAAGTCATCAAGTCCTACAAACCATTGAAACATTTGTCCTTCTTTCAACACCCTTCCCATTTACCAAAAAGCTGCAATATAATGTGAGAAACCTCAATTTCATTTCACAGAACCAGAATGGGTGAGTTGCAAAGAGATATACCTCACATGTTGTGGGCTTATGATACATGATGATGTCTCTAAATTATCCATTTGAGCAACAAGCAGACACTACAGGAGAAGCATATCATATCCTTGCTGTATATAACTCAGATTGCAAGGTAGTTATAACTAAGAACAAGAATTATTCATGCATAACCACAAACTATGAACTACCATATCAAGCTCAATACAAGTGAGACAGGAAATTAATAATTTATCCTGTCAATAGAGCAAAACCTATTAAGAAGCAATATTTTATTTTTCGTACCAACATCAGTTATACTATATGTAATTAATGAATGCATATCCGCACATCAATATTCAGCTCCTCAAAGCTGTTATATATAACTAAAATTATTTGTATGTTAAATATTTTATGTATTAAATATAATAACTATGATATAACAAAACAGTTCCAACTTCCAAGTATCTCAAGAGAAACACTGATGCAAGAGGTGGCATATGGCATACATCCACACATGCTAACACAGCTTAGCTCAAAAGAAGCATTGATACTATGTTTTCTTTCTTTTCTCGTCTTTCTGTTGTGTTTTGTTTTGAGATTTTATAGGAAATCCCTTAATGTAATAGAGATTTCATAGGTTAGGCTATTTGGTTCCCAAAAAATCATCGGGATCAAATGATCCTGTCATTCAATCTCCTAGGAACTATGTGCAAAGCTGGAAACATAAAGATCTATATGTAGTATCATAATTAGTAGGTAAAAACTAACTCTCTATATGTAGTGCAAAACCGAAAACTAGGGAAAAACTAACTCTATATGTTGTGTCATATTTACATAACTCTAAGTTGTTTGAAGCAAATAGAGATCTAAATTCCCCCAAAAAATCCATAATTCTCAGTTCATTGCTTAAATCAACTTACATGATTTTTCACTATCTGCAAACCAGTCCCCACTTATGTCTCTCTTCAAAATCATTACATGCACTGTGTGACTCCAACAGCCCCTTTCAAACTTCATTTTATCAACTTTATATTGTTCAGATTTCTAATAATTTGTATATTATTGATAAATATTACAGGAAATTCATAAGTGCCATTGATGGTCGGCAGCCAAAACAATGTAATATGACAATGCCACAGTGTACAGACATGGTATATATTGGACCACCTAAATCAACAAGAAAGAGGGAGACAGAAGGATAGGGGGAGTAGGAGGTGGTGGTGGTGGAAGAGGAGATTTAACAGGAAGGAGGAGAGTGAGGCTGATAGAAAAGAAAAGAAAACAAAACAACTATAGTAGCTATAAAACAAAAAGAAATGCTGGTATAGGATGGTAAAAAATTAAAGAAAATGACATTGGTATTAGATGGTAAGATTACTGTCCAGTATAGTTTAGCATCAATCTGCTTAACACCCCATATGATGTTTACTGGGTGGAACAGTCAATTTCAGATTAAACCAAGCAAAATCACCCTACCTACATCCTGACTGGCTGTTGGACTAGCAAATATCCCTATTCTGAACCATGCAAAAAAAAAAAATATCTTTTGCAGTAAAACATATAAGCAGCAAATTTTGGATTCTTCATTATTTAGTAGGACGTTGATGCTGAAAATACAATGATAAGAATTAAAAGAGAGTAAATTCTTGAAATTCTAGAATGGACCACATATCTTATATCTGGAGTCAAAAGACAAAGGTCATCAGATAAACCAAATTGTGTCTGATCTCAGCCAAGAATTGTCAAGACCAGTCTCAAAACCATAGATCTAGTAAGAGATCATCATATAAGCCAGAATCAGGTGATCCTAATTGGAATTTGCTGATGCTGATCCACCCAAACAACATGGCCAATTATCATCAAGCCAGGCCAGTTTTGCCTACTTCTCAACCGACCCAACTAACAAGACATATTTTTAACTGACCTCAATGTTGGCATATTTATGTTTGATCATGACTAATTTCCGACATCCTGAATGATTTTTAGTCAAAGGGTAAAAACACCATTTCATAATCTATATTTATCAAAAAGGCCAATCCAAAGAAATCCAGTTCTAAATCTCACAATCAATTCCCACAATTGTTTTCAATCTTGTATCAACCTACACTGATATTGAGCTCCTAACACACTGTAGCCTAAAGCATGAAGACTGCCCTATATTGCCTCTGGAGATGAATGCTGTTGCTCGCCTCCTCAGTCACTGTCTTGGAAGGGGTGAGAAAAGGCACCAGAACAAATAGCAATGTACACTGGACTTCTTTTTCTTTTTCTTTTTTTTGCTCTGAATTAGGTTATAAGATATTTTCCTGTTATAGTGACACATCAGCTATGTTTTTTTTTTTTCTCACACATCAGCTATGTTGAAAGTCAACATGGCACAGCAGGTTCGCACGTGTTGATAGGCAAGTTTGGAACATTGCTTTGACTGCAGCTACTATCTATAGAGGTGGATAAAGGTGGAAAGCTAATCCAAACAACAAAGATGACCTAATACATTCCAGTGTCAGTCATGTGAAGAACATCATAGTTGCTGCAAATGTTATAGTTACCTTGCTATGTGAAAAAACAACAAACATCAAATGAGAACGCAGTGGATGAAACCACTCAAATTAGAAATTAATGCAATCCAAAATCATATATATATATATATATATATATATATATATATATATATATATATATATCTCAAAACAAAATGAAGCCAAAAATTATAAAAGATAACCAAGTCAAAGAATTGTAATGTAATATAAAATTGAACTAGAACAAAGTCAAGCATGGGCAAGAAAATTTGATATATTGATCTCATATACCAACTAAAAGGACAAATAAATACAAGTGAGCCTGACAAACCATATGTTGTGAGGATCTGTCAATTTAGTCTTTCACTATTTTTTCCAAAATTAATGTGAAATTGCTGCTAGTAAACACAATTTGACCCTTGAGATGCTAGAGTAATTTAATTAAAGAAATTGCTTACAATCCTCTCATCTAAACGTGTGTTCCTTGGTATATGGAAATCAGCCATTAGAATATCATAACCAGGCTGCAAGAAATAAAATAAATGAATTAGCATGCCAGCATCACATAGAAAATTCAAATTTAGATGATATACAAATATGGAACATTTAGCTATATATATCAAGTTAAAATCTTAAAAAATGCATTATTTTGTTGTAGAATAGGTAAAGGATGCCAAGATATATAATTAGTCAGGGCTTTTTAATTAGACTGCAAGGTCAATCCTCTCCAGACCCAACAATGGCAGAATGCACAGAGCCATCTTTCTTTTTGAGTCAATCAATTTATCTCATTATATAGCAAATTAGAAAACTAAGAATTGAAACAATATGAAGACATACAACCCAAATATATAAGCAGAGAATGAGAGAAAATAAGGAATAAATAAATAAAAGCAGAGAAGCGAAAGTTTCACCTTGCAAATGCATATTTATAACATAAACCAGAATATTATTGATTTAGAATCTGAACTTTTTAACCAGTTAAAAGGCATCATGCACTTGTGCAATTAATACTGAAACACTCTGCCTTTGTGCTATTGACTAGGGTTCAAGGTACAGATTGATTGCCTCTAGCATATGAAGGTAAACCATCCTCCTTTTGTTTAATAAGTTGGAACACTATAATGTTCGGAAGCATGGTTTAGAAATGCTCCAAGTTCTTAACTATTTTGATGCTATATCTAGTTTAAATAATCTAATACACATCTCATCAATTTATTTTCTTTCATGTCTGTCACTCCTGGCTTCAATCAATTTAACATGATGGCTTATTACTCAGTGCATTAACCTTGGATATCTCTAATACCACCATAGCTGTTTTACTTCTTTAAAAAAAAGGATCAGACCATCTAGAATCCCCAAAATGGTAGAATATGTATATATGCGTATTAAGAAAAATCATAGGATTTTCTGAAAGATGGAGAGATTCACAACTCCTGATAACAGCAAATATCATACCACACCGTGTTGGTACACATGATGTGGCATATGGTTTAAGCAAGGGTGCTAGACCAATATAAGAATTATTTTTTGATTTTTGAACATGATATTTTATTAAAAGAGTATCATCTATGACACTTATCATGATGACATCTAGAACCATAATAATATATCGTTAGCATAATATCTAGATAAAACATAACAACCAATAATCAAGTGAACAACCACAATACATTATAACTTGAGATGCTTATCTAATAGATCAACAACACAATAATTGTACTCAAAGCAATATCACCCTATTAAGATAAAACCAAGGTCTGCCGTACCGGACCGTACCGTCCGGTACGAGCGGTACGTACCGGTCCGATAGGCCAGCGGTACGTGGACCGCCCTGTACCGTACCGAGCACTGTAGCAGTGTGCGCTGTAGCACTGTAGTAGTGCTACAGTGCTCGGTATAGCGTACCGTACCGGTACCGAGCCCGGGTCGAAACGTCGATACGGTACGGTACGGCAGACCTTGGATAAAACCACATCAAATGTTAGTGGGACAGGGCTAAGAAATCTATTGTCACAAATCTTGATGTTGTAATTGCCAATAATATTACTGATACTACGTCATACCACTTCGATAGACTTGATGGTATATGTGAATGAAGTCATAAGTCCCACTTACAGGACAGACTAGATCTGGAATTGGCTAGACCAAAATAAGGAATAAATGTGTACCAGCATGTACAGGCTATTACCAACATGTATTGAACCCATCCAATCTATGTTCTGGTTGTAGTATAGGACCCATTTCAGCCCAAAAAAAGCACAAGTAATATGCAATGGTACATATCCCACATACAGCAGAAGATACCACCCACTCTTAAGTGGTAACAAACATTGCAATCAATGACAAGACAAAAAAGTAGACACAAAAAAGTAACATACAGGACTTCAAATTCATAATGATGTTCGATCATAAACATCATTCCAGTACTAAAAAAGAAATACATTACCAGACCTTTGCTTCAAAAGAAACAACTAAATGACAAAATTGCAACTGGGGATAAAACCTGCAGATGGATGGAACAGGGGTCAGAGATTCATAAATAAGGTTGTGCACGAAAACCTAACAAAATAAAATATCTATGACAAGTAATAAATGCAAGCAACAAAAATTATCAAAAATAGCTATGTCTACAGAAAAAGGGCATAAAACACTTTTCATAAGGTTAAAATTATAATATATATGCATACCTGGGCATAATCTTAGAAATAGTATCTTGAGCATTGCCCACAATTGTATCACTCACTGACATACAAAAGCTGCTACATAGCTATGTACCAAAAATTCTGTAATTAGAAAGACTGCACTTAAGGCTAGCTAAAAACCGACAGTATGATATACAATAATTTTATGTCAAATATCTTTGAACCTCATTTGCCATGCTGAGTAGTTCATTAACATCTGGAGACAGAAACCATCTATTTTTACAAGCATTCTGCAGAACATATTTTAAAATAATGTTATAAGATAGTTGCAAAATATGTTATCTAAAAAGTTAAGAGAAGCATATAACAAATACTTCCACATAGTTCTTCATGTTGTAGTATACTCATGGAGAGAAGAAAAGAGGTTCATCAACAAGCAAATGACATATATGATCTCACAACAAAATTCACAGCATTATGTAAAAATCTATAATGCTAAAATCTCTAGAAAGACCAGCACAATGATCAGTTCTGATCTGCTTCCAAAAACAAAATCTCAGGGAGATTATTACACTCACGGATTAGCATGTCAGTCTATACCAGTCGGTTTAAGTGCTACATATTGGTTTAATGATATTAGTGGAAATGGACTTCCCATACAGGTCGTATACACCTGACCCATGTGGAGTGCAGTATTCAAACAAATAAAAAATGACAACAGACGGTACATGTAAATATGGGTTCATACCCTGTTCTAGCACAGCCAGTCTCAATCATAGACCCAGCTCATTGCTATGATGGGACTACTAGCTATCTAAAAACATTGTCCAGAGACATATCCATAGGGATTATTTAAATTCGATTGGTTTATTCAGAAATACCATCAAGTCTACTAATATCACATGATATGGGAACATGTGATATCATGTGATATGGGTATGGGTGTCAGTAAGCCCCCATAACAATCAACATCATTTTAACTTTGTAGCCTAAAATTTTGTTGCTTTTGATACTTGGTGACATTGTGTTTAAATCATTGAGTTAGCATGTGTTATTTTTAGTTGAGTTAGACAAAAATCAACTTAAATAACCAACCATAAACAACTTGTTTTGCAAAGTGACATAAAATCACGAAGAATCAACCAGAATCAACTTCAATTCACATCTAGAAAAAGAAAGGAAGAAATTAACAAATTTCCATATTCACAAGGAAAATTGAGAATGACAAATGAGGGCAGGCAAACATTGATCAAGAGGATAGGAGAACAGACGGTTCGAAAGAAAAGTAGTTAGAAGAGGAAAGTTATATGAGAATAGGAAAGATTGAGGCTGTTGAATCTCGTATTTTGATGATGAAACCACTTGATATATGTTTATGATTTAATCTGCGTTTTGAGTGACGCAGGATGCTTCGATCAGGATGAGACAATTAAAGCAAGAAAAATCATGTTGGCCGGAGGAGCATGTCAAACGATTGGATGTCGGGCCGGTGGATCGGTCGACGTATCGACAGAAGCCTTCGGGCCATGGACTCGGGCATCGGGCTAAGAAGAGCGGGTATTGTGCCAAAGATATCGGAGTTGCGGAGTCAACTAGCCGATTGGGCAATAAGCCGCAGGAGAGGACGATGCGCCGAAGAATCAGACGAAGCGTCGAGGGACCAATGACATGCCAGACAACTTGGTTAATTGCTTAGGATTAATTGTCTCGATCGAAGTTTTGTTTTACATATGCAGGATTAACTATGATGGAAGTAAGATATGCAGTAGGAGTTACGCCGGAATCAAGACTATGATCACGTTGGGGCTTCGAGAGTTCGACAGAAGTCCGGACGATTGTCGGAGGTTCTGCGGGAACAAATCCGAGAAGTCCAGGAGCTTGCCAAAGAAGCTCATCGGAACTCGCCAAGTGGATCGTCGCAAGTCCAGGAGTTTGCCGGAAGTCCACCGGAGCATCGCCAAATGTTCGTCGGATGTTCGTCGGAAGCTCGCCAGAAGAAGCGATTGACGCACCGGAGCAAGTTGCAGTATATGTCTTAAGAAATATCATAGTTAGCATGTAGATTAAGTTAGGAATAGGATGTGATCCCATTAACTTAATCTAGGGGCAATTAGGCCCTTGATAGACCCAAATTGGGCCGAATGGATCAACCCATTCAGACCAGAATTCCTGCTAGGTGGTGGCACCACCCAAGAGATGGTCTCCCAGGAAAGCTGGGCGGTGCAACCGCCCCTGTCAGGCGGTGGCATCGCCCAGAGGCTCAGTCTCCGAGCTACCAGGCGGTGGCATCGCCTAGAGGCTCCAAATTCAAACCAGTTTGGGGCCTATATATATCTCATCCTTTCCTGCATGAAAGGGCACCAAAAATCCAATCTTACTCTATGATTTTTAGAGCTCAAAAGTGTTGTAAAGGCTAGAAATTCTCCTCCTTCTTTTCTTCCAAGTTTTGAGCTTTCAAGAGAGGAGAGAAATTCTACAAGGGTTGTCTCCTAAGCCCGTCAAAAGGAGTGAAACTGTAAAAGGGTGGTTGGCCTTCGCCTATTGAAGGAAGGCCTCTAATGGACGTCGGTGACCTCATCGGAGGAGGAAGCCAAAAGTGGATGTAGGTCAAGATTGACCGAACCACTCTAAATCTCGGTTAGCATTTACTTTTTGTTCTCTATCTTAACTGCAAACTGCCTCCATAGCTTTACTTTAACTACACTTCGCCTAATCTAAGTTAAAGCAACTTCCGAATCGGCTTTCATACCGAAATCGCTTTTATCGTACGAACGTCGTATTTCGATTTGCAATTACATTTCGTTCTCTATCTTAACTGCAAACTGCCTCTATATCTTTACTTTAACTGCATCTCGCTTGATCACAAGTTAAAGTGATTTCCGAATCGGCTTTCTTACCGAAATCGTTTTTATCATACGAACGTCGTTTTAAATCGTCGAAAGTTTTTCGCTGCACTAATTCACCCCCCTCTTTTAGTGCTCTTGATCCTAACAATTGGTATCAGAGTCCGGTATTTCTCATTTCGGATTTACACCCGAGAGAAATGGCTCTTCATAGCTTTCAAGAGGGCTTATCGGTTGTTCGTCCACCGTTGTTTAACGGATTGGACTACACTTATTGGAAAACTCGAATGAGAGTTTTCTTGATTTCTGTGAATTTGGATTTATGGAATATTGTTGAAAACGGGTTTCAACTTCCCTCTAAACCGATGAACGAATGATCGGATTTGGAGAAGAAGTATTTTTCTTTAAACACAAAGGCTATGAATGCCTTATTTTACGCTTTGGACAAAAATGAGTTCAATCGAATTTCTATATGCGAAACGACTTTTGATATTTGGCGAATACTTGAAATCACGCACGAGAGAACTAGTAGAGTCAAAGACTCGAAAGTTAATATTTTATTGCATGATTTTGAGCTTTTTCGAATGCAACCAAGCGAGACTATAGACGACATGTACACCCGTTTCACGGATGTCATCAATAATCTAAGAGTTCTTGGTAAATCTTTTTCGAATTTTAATCTCGTAAGCAAGATCTTAAGATCCTTTCCAAAAAGGTAAGATCCTAAAATAATCGCAATACAAGAGATAAAAAATTTAAATGATTTTCCATTAGAAGAATTAATCAGGTCATTAATGATCTATGAAATGACACTTTTGGAACATTTTGAACCCGATGAGCACTTGAACCACCTTCCAAAGAATAGGAAAGATTTGGAACTCCGGACAAATGAATACCACTTGAGCGATAACTCAAGTGATGAGGACAATGATGAACTTGAACTTCGAACACTACATCTTAATAAGTTTATTAAACAAAAATCTAAAATAAACAATGAACTTGAACGAAGGAAGAGGCCAAAGAAGAGGAAGGCAACCAAGGATGAATCAAGAACTTCCAAAGGTGAAACGGCAAATTGGGCTTTGACGGGCTTCGACTACAAAGTAAGTAACTCAACTCTCTTGAATTATTTTGAAATTACTTGAAGTCCTTCATGAGTGCTTAATTTAGATAGTAGGAATAGAAAATAAAAAATTATTTTTCAAAAATTATATCATGTTTTTCCTTTTAGCATCTTTGAAAAATTAAAAATTTGATCATGAAAAGTATATTGCTAAGGTTTCATGCATGTTATGTTTTGAAATGTTGAATGATGTATGCAACATTAGGGATGATAATTATATGATATGTGATAATGCTTAGGATTAATCCATGCATGTGTATCTTGATGATTTTATGTCATGCATGAGTTTTTAAAGTAAATGTTGATTTGAAACTCTCATTTTAGATTAACATGTTTTTGGTCTAATCGTTTTTATGATGAATTAAGATGACATTCTCATGACATATTAAGATGACATAGTACATGTACATCTATGTATGAATTTCTTGATAATCTTTTGATAATAGATGTGATATCATGATGTGTTTGGTCTTGACGGCTTCATGACGAAACTTATGTTTCGATTTTAAATGATGATACATGTTTTCACAAAAGACTTAAATACCCTCACATGAAATTAATTGTATGAAATGGAAATGAATTTTCTATCCTATTGAGATTAATGAATTTATTTTACCAATCTTATGAATCTCATGAAAATAAACATGATGAATATTTTGAAAATAAATAAGTGTATCATGCATTTAATCATACTTGATGATGAATATCAAGATATTAAAAGGATGTTATCATGGAATCATGCTTGATGATTTGTTTTTACCTTTCCGTCTTAAATGTTGATACTTGTTTTATTAAAGATAAAGGCATGCTTATAAGAAGCAAATCACATAAATAGAAATTTATAAAAACGAAATGCGATCCTCTATCTTATCGTCTTTTCAATAAATATATGTTTGTCATGTATGAATTTATTGAATGTGACTTTGAGGATGATTTTGGATTTCACAAATGCCTGATTCATACTTATGACATGAGACACATTTTAAATATGAATCATGTTCAATGCTTCAATCATGTTACATCTCCCTTAATTCATTTTGTTCTCCTAGATTTATTTACCAAAGAGGAGAATCTTCCGAACGAATGAAATGATACAAATGAATCACTTATCGATATATATTTTTGAAATATCTTTTTAATGTGATGTTGATAATTTCATATGACTGTTGGAATTCATGACATGTGATAATTGAATCCTTGACTTACTCTTTATATGGCTTGAAAATAGATGTTTAAAATCTTGCTTGATGAGTTGTTGTATAAGATTTTGCCTTTACGTCTTGACCTTTCATGCTTATCTTGATTTGACATATAAAGACTAAGGCATGCTTAGATGAAAAAGAATCACTTAAAAAATGTCTTTCCCATCTGATCGAGATTAATGATTTCATGATATTTTGTGAATCTCGAAATTGATTTTGATGACTTGATTATGAGTTTCAAGTTAACGATTTGACTTGAATGAGTTTTATCTAAATCATAATCTTGATCCTGCAAAATTAGAATCAGAAATAATATCTTTTGGTATTCATGAATTGATACTCACAATATAAAAGTATTGGTATTCATGACTTGAATTTGATTGAAACATTGCATGCTTAAATTAATCACTCTTCTATGTTTCAAAAATTCTTTAAATGCCTTATGTGATGATTGAAAATTAATTTGCTTTATGATGAATCACGAATCATGACTTGATCTATGATATTGATATATTTTAATCATGATCCTTGGTTGTATAATTCTTTTGCTCTATCAAAAAGATTTGTCAAATTAATCATGTCCTTCTTGAATTTTCTTGATATCATGACATGATTTTGTAATATGGCTTGAATAATGATTAAATTTTTTAGCCATTGATTTCTCCCTTCTTTTCGATAATGATAAAGGGAGAGTTAGTTTACTAGCCTGCATATTTCAAAGGAAGGAAAATTTGCTAGCTCGATCATTTTATTAAAAGAACTTGCTATCATGAACACTACCAATGAATTGCAAATCTTGCAATATAAAGAGAAGCAAAGAATTGCTATCTCGAAAGAAGCAAAAAATGCAAAACTTAAAAAACTTGCAATATAATTGCTCTTGCCATGCTTTGTATCAAAAATAGATTGATATCCTTAAAAGCATCGCATTAAATTTTTTAGTGCATCGCAATGTATCACATGTATCGCAAATTGAAATTTTTGAGACTATTATCATATCATGTTTAACAATTGATGTCTTTCATGATATAATTTCTTTGCATTGTTGTTTTTTATGTATCATGTGATAATTAAAATATTGATTAATATAAATTCATAGTTTATGTAAAAGTCTAAATCATTGGTTCCTCTCCTTCTTTTCGACAATGACATAGGGGGAGAAAGATTGCTAGCTCAAGGCAAATGCTGGCTAGCTTGTACTCTTCCCTTTTTTTTGACAAAAACAAAGGGGAGAAAGCTTTTGCTAGTCAGAACATGCAAAGAAAAGCAAAGTGCAATCTTGCACAAGAAGCAAGTGTTGAATTTCCATGATTGAACTTAAGAATCTTGCTATGCTTTTGTGCTTATATGTTGTGATGAAAAGCTAGCTTGTATGTAGTAAAACTTGCATATCGTAAAAATTGCTAGCTTGTAGTCTAAAGAGAAACAAACAGTTGTTATCTCAAGAAAAGCTAAACATGCTAAATTTGCACTTTGCAACAGAAGCAAAATTGCGAGCTCAAACATTGCAAAGGAAGCAAAAATTTGCTAGCTTACAACTTGCATATTTCAAGAAGCAAGAGTTGCCTTCTTGAACATCTCTAATTTGCTAACTTGCATGATGTAGAAGTTGCTATATCAAAAGAAGCAAAAGTGCTATCTTGTATGTTGTAAAACTTACATATCTAAAACTTGATAGCTTGAATGTTCTAAGTATGATGTAACACTTGCTAAATTTTCTAGCTTCAAAACTACATGATGATAAAACCTGATATCATGTTTTTCATGCATTGAATTGAACTTATATCACAAACACAAGAATAGTTGTACTTCTCCTTTTTGTTGATAACAAAGGGGGAGAAGTATGTTGATGACATAATATGTTATGTATAAGTTTATGATGACATGTTGCTTGGATTTTTGAATCCAAGAATTTCTATCAATATGGTATATTGATAGGGGGAGTTTGTTTAAACTCCGGGAGTTAAGGTTAACTCCGTCATCATATGGTTGTCATCATCAAAAAAGGGGGAGATTGTTGAATCTCGTATTTTGATGATGAAACCACTTGATATATGTTTATAATTTAATCTGTGTTTTGAGTGATGCATGATGATTCGATCAGGATGAGACAATTAAAGCAGGAAAATTCATGTTGGCTAGAGGAACATGTCAGAAGATTGAACGTCAGGCCGGTGGATCGGTCGACGTATCGACAGAAGGCTTCGGGCCATGGACTCGGGCATCGGGCCAAGAAGAGCGGGTACTGTGCCAAGGATATCGGATTTGCGGAGTCAACTGGCAGATTGGGCAATAAGCCGCAGGAGAGGACGATGCCCCGAAGAATCGGACGAAGCGTCGAGGGACCAATGACATGCCGGACAACTTAGTTAATTGCTTAGGATTAATTGTCTCGATCGAAGTTTTGTTTTACATGTGCAGGATTAACTATGATGGAAGTAAGATATGCAGCAGGAGTTGCGCCGGAGTCAAGACTATGATCACGTTGGGGGTTCGAGAGTTCGACAGAAGTCCGAACGGTCGTCGGAGATTTTGTGGGAACAAATCCGAGAAGTCCATGAGCTTGTCAAAGAAGCTCATCGGAACTCGCCAAGTGGATCGTCGCAAGTCCAGGAGTTTGTCGGAAGTCCATCGGAGCATCACTGAAGGTTCGTCGGATGTTCGTCGGAAATTCGCCGGAAGAAGCGATTGACGCACCGGAGCAAGTTGCAGTAAATGTCTTAAGAAATATCATAGTTAGCTTGTAGATTAAGTTAGGAATGGGAGGTGATCTCATTAACTTAATCTGGGGGTAATTGGGCCATTGATAGACCCAAATTGGGCCAAATAGATCAACCCATTTGGACCAGAATTCCTGCTAGGCGGTGGCACCGCCCAGGCGATGGTCTCCCAGGAAAGCTGGGCGGTGCAACCGACCAGGTTAGGCAGCAGCACCGCTTGGGCTCAGTCTCCGAGCGAGACTAGGCGGTGCAACCGCCCCAATCAAGCGGTGGCACCAACTGGGCTCAGTCTTTGAGCAAGACTGGGCGGTGCAACCGCCGCTGTCAAGCGGTGGCACCGCCCAGAGGCTCAGTCTCCGAGCTGTCAGGCGGTTGTACTGCCCCAATCAGGAGGTAGTACCGCCAGGACCCCGGAAATCCGGGAAAAGACATTTTTGAGCTCCAAATTCAAACCAGTTTTGGGCCTATATATACCTCATCCTTTCCTGCATGAAAAGGCACCGAAAATCCAATCTTACTCTGTGATTTTTAGAGCTCAAAAGTGTTGTAAAGACTAAAAGTTCTCCTCCCTCTTTTCTTCCAAATTTTGAGCTTTCAAGAGAGGAGAGAAATTCTATAAGGGTTGTCTCTTAAGCCCGTCAAAAGGAGTGAAACTGTAAAAGGGTGGTTGGCCTTCGCCTATTGAAGGAAGGCCTCTAGTTGACGTCGGTAGCCTCATCGGAGGAGGAAGCCAAAAGTGGATATAAGTCAAGATTGACCGAACCACTCTAAATCTCGGTTTGCATTTACTTTATGTTCTATATCTTAACTGCAAACTGCCTCCATAGCTTTACTTTAACTGCACTTCGCCTAATCTAAGTTAAATAAAGCAACTTCCGAATCGGCTTTCATACCGAAATCGCTTTTATCGTACGAACGTCATATTTTGGTTTACAATTATATTATGTTCTCTATCTTAACTACAAACTGCCTCTATATCTTTACTTTAACTGCATCTCGTTTGATCACAAGTTAAAGTGATTTCCGAATCGGCTTTCTTACCGAAATCATTTTTATCGTACGAACGTCATTTTAAATCGTCGAAAGTTTTCCGCTGCACTAATTCTTTACTTTAACTGCATCTCACTTGATCACAAGTTAAAGTGATTTCCGAATCGGCTTTCTTACCGAAATCATTTTTATCGTACTGAACGTCGTTTTAAATCGTCGAAAGTTTCAGGGAGGCTGACCTTTGCGGACGGACACGCAAGGGTGCCGCACAACTTAGGCAAAACCATCTAAATCCGTGACAGCCCGGTACAGACGATACATACCGGTCCGTCAGCTGACCGGTACACAGACCACCCATTACCGGACAGAACGAAATATATATATATATATATTTATTTATTTATTTATTTATATTTATATATTGAGCGGTATACCGAACGATATACCGCTCGATATACAATATCGTACCGTACTGAACGAACGTCGAAACTCTGATATGGTATGATATTGCATACCTTGTTGTTAACAATGTCCATCGTTGAAACTTTGAGCTATCTTGACATAAGCAAGCTATAAAACTAGATCTTGAGTCCAACTCAATTGATTATCAGGTAAGATTAAAAAAACAAGATTAATAAGATAACTAATATGCATAATAAATAGAGCAGTACTTATAAAAAGTAAAACTAACATATTAAATGAGAAATGTTCAGTAGCCAAAAAGAACATGCAGGGCCATAATGTAGATGGTGAGTCCAACTCAGTCAGTGACTCAGTGACTAGTTAAGTATCATAGAGAAAATCATTTTTAAGTAGCTAAAAAACTATACATATCAAATGAAGAAATTCAGAATGAAACTCCTTGATATGAAGCTACAGGAACAAATAAGAGGACATATATAAGTACAATAACAAACAATAATCAGATTGATTATGCCATTCTCATGCTTCTTGTATACATAGCTGCAAATCAAAAACAACTATATTACCTAAAACCAAATTGATTGTGATTTTTGAATTCTCATTGCTGAAGAAAAAACAAATCTGTAGAACAAATTACCTTGGCAGATATCATTAGCACCATAATAGCTGGTCGGAGTAGAGGATCATTCCGACGTTGATAGACCTATATAACACAATAGTGAAAATATATGAGCTATCGAACTCTTGCAAAAAAAAAAGTTCAGTTGATAAAGACAGCTAGAAAGAAAAGCAGGAAAGATAACCACAAGACAATATTTGATACATAGAAATAATGTCAGAAGGTAAGAAAATTTCAATCATGTATGAAAAGCAAAGTCAAATATCAATAATATAATGCCTAATAAATGAAAATAAAACAGTCAAAATCAAGGATCGCTGTTTCGAGTACCAGACCCGTTTCGATTATCTAGTCGAACCAGTCTACTAGTTAGTATCGATGCATCGCGTGCCAGTACACTGGTACATAGTGGCATTTCAGAGAGGAAGGGCGGGCGGAGGAAGAGGAAGCATGGATGTGCAAGAAGAGGAAGTAAGAAAAAAAAGGAAGAAGTGGAGGAGGAGAAGAAGGAAGAGGAGTGTACCTGGGAAGAAGAAGGAACGCGGTGACTATGACAATGGCATCACGAAGCGACGATAGTGGCGATGGCCTTGTGAGAAGAGGGCTCACATTCACGAGCCCTTATTTCTATTTTAGGTTTTTCTTAATGCTGAGTTGGACAGGCCCCATCACTATTTTTATGTTTTTTTTTAATTTCCTAAGTTGGACAGGATTGCCTGAAATGAGGGTGGTTCATGTACAAATCCATGTACCACCCGTTTTGTACCGTTTTAGGCGGTGATAGTCAATGGTCAAAATAGAATTGTACTCTTAATAATTTGGTCAATCATTAGAAACCAATAGTCACCAATAAAAATAGTACTATCCTTCTCAAGATCTATCACTAATAAAAATAGCATGCAACAACTTAACAAGTTGTCTATACATATTGCATCCTTGTAGTAGATTGATAGTGTTATGTTTATTTCAAAGTGGTGAACCTTTAAGATAGTACATATGAAGACTACAAATATAAACTCAAATTAGCCCAAATGTGGAGAATTTACTTAACAACACACATTGCCATTAGTTGCTGACCTTGCTGACTGGAATGTGACAAGTACATGCCCAAATATATATCTGGGGTAAACCCATGCCACAGCACATTCTGCATAGCATGTACCAGCAGATGGTGTATTAGCATGGATGAGTGCCTCGGCAAGTAAATACCTTCTCTAAAATAGTCAATTTTATTATATAGAAAATAATAAGAATATTCCATCAGTAAGTCCAAAACCCACAACTATCCTTTCTCATTGAAAGTTAAAATCGTACCAAACATAAAAGTGTTACCACCATTCCTGAACAATTCTTGAACCTACTAAGCAAGGTCTGCCGTATCGTACCGTACCGGCGTTTCGACCCGGGCTCAGTATTGGTACGGTACGGTGTATCGAGCGGTACACCCTGCTACAGTGCTGCTACAGGCGGACCGGTACAGTGCAGTCCATATAACGTTGGCCTGTCGGACCGGTACGACAGACCTTACTACTAAGTAATATCAAACTTATAGATACTTAACAAGTTAATTAAGAAGCTAGCATACTGAAAAAGGTTCACGCTCATAATATTGCTCAAGCAGTCTATAAAGTTTCCAGTTTTCCGTAAAATCAAATTCTGCACCTGTCCTTGTACATTGGTTTAACTTTTCAACAAACTCATAGTTGCAAATATACCATACCCTTCTCTTGTTGGATGGGTGTAACCAGCTTTGAGAAAGGAAAACTACTGAACTAGTACTAACTGTGACACTGTTAAAGCAATAATCTATATGCTCTAAGACATTAAGTGGAATATATTAAAAACCACTGTTTGCAACATCGTATGATACTGTAATGATATTGTCTTAGGCCAGTCCAAATTAAACCAATTTCTCAGTCTTATCATCAAATATCAATATTAATCCGCTAAACACTATTGAACTTGACCAAAGTTGGTTACAATTTAGCCTCTCCCTCTTATCAATATTAATCCGCTAAACACTATTGAACTTGACCAAAGTTGGTTACAATTTAGCCTCTCCCTCTTATTTAATGACTTTAATAGAAGAAGAGAGGAGAAGCCTAAGGAGGTCAAAGATCACCATAGATGGCAGTAATAAGGGGAAAAGGAGATGAAGAAGGAAAAGAAAAGAGGAAAGTAACATTGCTGATGATAGTTAAATGGAGGTAATGCACGTACTACTATATTCACTATCATTGCAAATTTGCAACCCCCACACTTGTTATCTGCCACCATTGTTGTGATGTTAGTCATCCATCACCACCTCATAAGACAAAGGAGAAATAACGAGAAAAAGGCAGAGGACAAAGAATTGCTCATGATCTCTTAATCAAATGAAATACCATTAAAAGGACAAAGGAGGTGTCCTAGGTTTCAAATCAAGGGCAATATTTTCAAAAAGAATCTTTTTTTATTAGTTTGTCTTTAAATTACCCAATACTTAACATATATAATGTTATCAAAGCTATAGGACCATAATGGGGGCCATCAATTATATTAAAAAAATACGGCTAACAAGTTTTGATGTTTGTAATAGCTATTTATCATGATAACATATTTGTATGATATGACATTTATTGCTATCATTCATAACTTTTTGTCTTTTATATTTTAGTTCCATACATGAGTTAGGTTGGTGCCATGAAAGAGTTGCTCTTCTATGACCTAAAAGACTAGGATTCAAATTTTAGAAATAGCTTTTCTGCTTGCAATGGTAGAACTGCTTGCACTGATTCTTCCGGGCGTTGTAACTCATTTGCTTGCAAGAAAAGACTACATAGATCCTTCACAAACCTAGTATGATGGAAACCTCATGCATTGGTATCTTTATGCTTTAATTCCATACATATTTTTGAAAAATGAGATATTATAAGGACTATGAAAAATAGAATCTATAGCTAAAAAAATTTTATATGTTTCCTAGTATTTTTCTTTTTTATATTTTTTATATATTTTGATTTTTTGTTTTTCTTGATCAATCTTGATCTTGTGAATCTAAAATGATCAATCATCAGTTCTAACTGTTTGCACCCAGACAATCTTAAACCTAATTCCAATCTTCCAAACCTCCGTAAAATTTTCAAGCATAATGTCAATTCACTAAGATAGAGTATAACTTCATTTATACCAAATTTTTTTGACAATTACTCAAGTACTGGAAATGTTGCCCATCATCATAATGAGTAGCAGAAATCTCCGTTTTGAATGTTATATTGATGACTGAAAACATCCATAGAATACCTTGTTTTAATTCTAGAATTATTCAATGTGCATCATTTCTCCTAGCACAAAGTTCACAGAAAAATCTCATAGATTTAAAGAGCTTATCCAGATTTTAATTGTTAAACAACCAACCATTGACTTGTATTTAACAGAAGAGAACAAGAATAAGCAACTATAAGCAACATCCATCCGGTCTTGCCAAGTCATTATAAATTAATGTTAACATTACATTATGATTGGCAAGTGTATTTCATCTCATCACTTTCTTACAACACTAAAAATTATAACATGTATGAGAAGGTAGAATGTTTTCTTGCATACTAAAGAATACTTTTAAGCTTATTACCTGTATTATTAATGAAGGAAGACGATTGGCAATTCCAGGAATATCATTGACTGAGAGTGCATAGTCAATACCTCTGTATCCACCAAAAAATATTATCATGAACAAAGTACCTCATTACAAGATGTTAATATGATGTAAACAACTTATGAATATTTTACATGTAGTGAACAAACCAATAGTTCAAAAAGTTCAGTTACCTAGTTTGTGATATCTTTCCAAGCAACATTTATAGTTCAAAAAGTGTATTAGAGACATTCTTTGAATATCATAAACCTCATTTGAATGTCATAAACCATGTGAAAGAACTTGAATTCATCTGGTATTGTGTCATGATAAAATTTCTACACGGTAAAGGTTTAGGATTAGGAAGATTCAGAATGTTAGCCAATATTAATTGCTTAGAATCCTGTATCATCACCTGAAAACACTAAGCATACATAACTTGTAAACACACCTAGCCATATCAAATTAACTCATAAAAATATTAAGGATTTTTCTTATATTGTTACTTACCTAGTCATAGATTACAAGGCATTCGGCCTTGTGCATATTTGCTACCTGACTCGATTAGTTGAAAATAAAAACTCCATGTAAAGACAAAAATACCCTTCATCTTCTTCTCTCCTCTTTCTAATTATCCCATTGATACCACCTACAGCACCAAACTACATATCGCCCTCCCATCCACCACCACCAATATTGATGCAAGAATGCATAAAAAAGTGATACAGAACCCATGGTGGTGGACCACTTACGAAATAATATGTTTATTCATTTTGTTGTTTGCGATAGTGATGATCTTTCATGAGGGCCATATAATGTATTTGTTTAGAGTTAAGAGAGTGAAAGAGATGTAGAGATAGAAGCCATAAATGACAGAAGAACCATAAGCGAATTAATGTCACATAGAGAGAGAAGCCATAAATGGCAGCAACTGGTATCCAGCTATAACAATGTTAACATATTTCTCTACATAGAGCGAATTAATGAACCTTACAGTCCATGAGCAAAGCAACCAGACTATAATAACCATAATGGCACAGGTGAGCTCAAGACCATGTCAACATTCGGGAAGAAAGGAATGCTATGTTAGAATCCGAATCCAGAATGGTACAAGTAAAGAATAGAACTCCCTACACGAGATTATAGCTTGCGGGGAATAATATGTTTAGGTTTGTTGCAGCCATTTGATCAACAACCGGTGCCCATAAAGATGTTATACCGCATCGATTGCGGCCAATAGTTACACAATCTACATAGGAAAACTAAAGTTGGATTCGATGGAAAAGAGAATCCGGAGGTATAAAACGAGCTAAATTGCAACTCTATAGAAGACCAACCCGAAGAATCTCTTCGACCAAACATTGAAGAGAACTTCCTTTCGTTTCTCTAACCGTCGTAACCCAAGCGAGTCTAGAAACCTAGACATCAAAGGATGAGATCAACTCGACCCTACATTGCCCCTTGACAGTTAGGTTCTTGAATCCCGCAAAGCCACAAACAAAAGAAGAGCGCAAGTATCAGAAAGGAATAAGGAAAGAGGATAGATGAAGGACCTGGCGAGGGCGAAGATGAGGTGGAAGAGATCAGACGGACCAGACGAGATGCCGCCGCGGAGGAGCAAGTCGAGACGGTCCGCGACAGCCCTGAGGCGGGCGTGGTTGGCAGCGAGCACCGTCAAACGGTTCTGAGATGCGGCGACGAGAGCGGAAACCGACTGCTGCGGGGTGTAAGCAGGCGGCGCCGCCACACCGGGCCGCTGGAGTGACGGAGACGGAGCGGATGCCTGAGGAAATGCCATTGCCTCTCTCTCCTCCGATCACCGACTGTTTATAGAACAGTTTTTCCTGCACCTCCGGGGTTTAGTTGCGCATTAGCCTTCTTGTGGGGAGAACCATGTGGGAACCACTGTTCGTCCGATCATTAGAGAGGTAGCCAACGGGGTAAGAACAACGGGTGATAAACTATTAGTATTCTTCTCGTAACCGCCTCTGCGCGTCTTACGTTTCGAGAAACAAAGGGACTTCTTCTTACCCTCTCATACTGACACATCTACCAAATTGTCCCTGGATGTTTGAAATAATAATAATAACAATAAGCAACCCAGTTTATACATAACTCTTTTCTTTTAAGTGAATATGATTCATTCGTTTCTTTAAGATATTCGGGCTAATTAATATAGTATTTATTATACAGGTAATAGATTTCGGCGTCATGTATACTATTTGATGTAATAATTTTTTAAAAAATAACTTATTCGAGATTCGAGTCAAAATTATCTCAATGTTGTTTTCATACAAACTCAAACGTTGATTTCACAGCTTGATTGAGATGGATAAAATAAATATATTTCCAGCGATGCATACAAGATTAAACATAAATTTATAAGAAAAACAATAGCCATCATATATATCGTTTATAACTGGATAAATCAGTGGCATCTATTTTTTCATTTTGTTACATGGGCAATTTTTTAAAAAAAATTTAATAAATATTTGGCAAAATTACATGCACGCTCGACATCTTTTACCTCTTTCATCAAATTATATATATATATATATATATATATATATATATATATGGGAGAATTTTTAAAAAAATCTTTACTTTTTGAAATTTTTGACAGAGCAATCCTACTTTAAAAAATTCTTTAAAAATTCTAAAATTATACCTTAGAAAAACTATTTTATCTCTTCTTTCATCGGGACCTTTCGTCACCCGAAACTCAACTATCGCTACTAACCCGAGAAAACGACAATAAAAGTACGCTTCACCCTCCTCCTTCCTCCCTTGCAACTGATGATGAGGGTGTACGGGTTGTTGCCTCTTCTTCCTTGCAACCCCTCACCCCCAAAACAATCGACAATGGGAGCTATGAGTAACAAGAAGAAGTGGGTCTTTGAATGATGACGATGAGAGCTACGAGTAATTATTTAAGGCGAAGGGAGGTGGTTAGTGAGGCAAAGGTATAGTTGAATGGTGAGCTAAGGGTAGTAGCTGATAGGAATAAAATTATTATTTTGAAAAAATCAACAATATTATTTTAGAAAATTTTAAAATAGAAACACTCTACAAGAAATTTTAATATATATATATATATATATATATATATATATATATATATATATATATATATATGCATACATATATATATATATACATATGCATACATATATATATCTATACATACATATGCATATATACATATACATACATATATATACATATATATACATAGATATATATATACATATACATATATATATACACATACATATGTATATATATATATATATACATACATATATATATATATATACATATATATATATATATATACATATATATATATATATATATATATATATATATATATATATATATATATATATATATATATATATATATATATATGTATATGTATTGTTGAATCTCGTATTTTGATGATGAAACCAATTGATAATTGTGTTTATGTTTTAATCTACGTTTTGAGTGACGCAGGATGCTTCGATCGGGATGAGACAATTAAAAGCAGAAAAAAATCATGTTGTCTTGGGAGAAACATGTCGAAAGATTGGACGTCGGGCGATGGATTGGTCGACGATGACGAAAAAAGGCTTTGGGCGTGGACTTGGGCATCGGGCCAAGAAGAGTGGGTATTGCATCAAGGGATATCGAGTTTCTTGAGTCAATCGGCCGATTGGGCAATAGGCCATAGGAGAGGACGATCTTGAAGAATCGACGACCCAAGTGTCAAGGGACCAATGACATGCCGGACAACTTATTTAATTGCTTAGGATTAATTGTCTCGATCGAAATTTTTTTTAATTGTGCAGGATTAACTATGATAACGATGAAGACATAAAGCGAAATAAAGTGTCGGAGTCAAGCGCGAAGAATTCGTTGCGAGTTCGAGAATTCGATGGAAGTCCGAAGGTTCGTCGGGAATGCTACCGGAACTAGCCGAGAATGAGTTTGGAGCTTGCCGAAGGGTTTTTCGGAAGCTCGTCGGAAGGTTATTTGGAAGTTTACGGAGCTCGCCGAGAAAGATTGGAGCTTGCCGAAGAAGCTTGTTGGAACTCGCTAAGATCAAATCGTGAAGTCTAGGAGCTTACCGGGAGTCCGCAAAATGGTTTCCGAGAGTTCATTGGAAGACCGCCGAAAGTTTACTTGAAGCTCGCCAAAAGAAGTCTTGACTTGCAGACTTTGTAATAGCTTAGAAAATGTCTTTAAATTTATAGTTTGCACGTTAATTAGGGTTAGGATTAGGTGTTAATCATATAACCCAAGTAGGGGCCAATTGGGCCCAAGTTTGGATTGGTTTGAGCCAAGTTTGGAGCCCAACCAGTGAGTTGAAATAGTGTAGGCGGTGGCACCGCCAGGGTCGGTGGTGGCACCGCCCAGGAGAGGATCTCCCAGCAAAGCTGGGCGATTAACGCCTGCCCAGGCAGTGGCACCGCCAAGGCTCGATCTCCGGCGAGGCGGGCGGTTATCGCCGAGTTCGGTCTCCGAAGCTCATCGGCAAGCGGTGTGCGCCCGTCGAGCGATGCAACCGCCGCACTCGGAATTCCGGGAGATGACAGATTTGAGCTCCAAATTCAAACTGGTTTGGAGCCTATAAATACCCCTCCAATCCTTGGGTAAAATACACAAGCACATAGAGATTAAAAGAGAGAAAACACTGCTGCAATCTCTAGAATTTCCCTCCTCTAGCTTAAGTGTTAGAATTCTGTTTAAGAGAGGAGAGTGAGTGCTTGTAAGGGTTGTCTTCTAAACCCAGTAAAAGGAGAAGAGGGGTGTAAGAAGGAGGTTGATCTTCGCCTAGTAAAGGAAAATCGTTAGTGGATGCCGGTGGCCTCGATGGAAGAGGAATCGGAGGAGTGGATGTAGGTCACGATTGACCGAACCACTGTAAACTCCCATCTTCTCTGGTTTGCATTTACTTTGAGCTAATTATTCTTACCGCAAACCTCCTTCATAGCTTACTGCCTTTTGCGCTTTTACGATTGTGTTTCCAAGCTCAGTATTTTCCAAATCGTGTTTAGACGTAAATCGCTTTTCTCGCATTTAACATCGTATTTTCGGTTTTAAACTTACACTCGATTTCCATCACAACTGCAAACTGCCTTAACAGATTCATTTTAACTGCTTCTTACCTAATCTTAAGTTAAAGAAATTTACTTAATCGACTTTTCTCTGAAATCGGCTTTGTCGCGTGCAACGCAGTTTTTAAACGTTGAAAGTTTTCCGCTGCACTAATATACACCCCTCTTAGTGCTCTTGATCCTAACAATTGGTATGAGAGCACAGTATTTCTCATTTTCGGATTTACACCCGAGAGAAATGGCTCTTCATGGCTTTAAAGAGGGTTTTTCGGTTGTTCGTCCACCGTTGTTTCACGGATTGGACTACACTTATTGGAAAACTCGAATGAGAGTTTTCTTGATTTTTATGAATTTGGATTTATGGAATATTATTGAAAACGGTTTTCAACTTCCCTCTAAATCGATAAACGAATGGTCGGATTTGGAGAAGAAGTATTTTTCTTTAAACGCAAAGGCTATGAATGCCTTGTTTTGTGCACTTGACAAAAATAAATTTAATCGTGTTTCAATGTATGATTCGGCTTTTAATATTTGGAGAACTCTTGAGGTCACTTATGAAGGCACTAGCCGAGTGAAAGAGTCCAAAATCAACATTCTCGTGCATTCTTACGAACTTTTTCGAATAAAAAAATGAAGCCTTGCGAAACCATTGTTGACATGTACACCCGTTTCACGGATGTCGTCAATGGTTTAAGAGCTCTTGGCAAATGTTTTTTGGATTTTGAACTCATAAACAAGATTTTACGTTCTCTTTCTAAGAAGTGGGATTCAAAAGTAACTACAATACAAGAAGCTAAAAACCTAAACAATTTACCACTTGAAGAACTAATTGGTTCATTGATGACATATGAAATGGTACACAATGCACATGATGAACATGATGAATAAAATAACCTTCCAAAGAACAGGAAGGATTTGGAACCCCGGACAAATGAATACCACTTGAGCGATGACTCAAGTGATGAGGACAATGATGAACTTGAACTTCGAATACTAAATCTTAATAAGTTTATTAAACAAAAATCTAAAATAAATAATGAACTTGAACGGAGGAAGAGGCCAAAGAAGAAGAACACAAAGTGGGATAAATCGAGCTCCTCTGAAGACGAGGAGAAAATCAAGAAAGGCGATGTGGCAAACTACGCCTTAATTGCTTTCAATGAAAAGGTAATCGAAATCCCCCTGATTTATTTTGAAATTACTTGATGCTTTCATGATGTATTTTTTTTTTTAGTTTAGAATTAATTTTCTTGAAAATTATATGTTTAAAAATAAAAATACAAAAATTATGATCATGCTAGTAATTTCGAAAATGATAACATTGCATATTTTATGATAAACAAATAAAATAATTTTGATTGAAAATATGAAATCATAATGTGTATCATGTTTGATTAACATTGTTGAATGAAATCATGTTTGATTTGAAGTAATGCATAATGATGTAATGAAAATATTAAATATTTTTGATACAATGATTGACAATTTTATGCATGAGATTTTAAGTTATACATGATGATAAGCATGTGTTATTTTCATGAGCAAAACCATGTCTGAATGCATAAAAGTGTTAAATTTCATTTTCGGATTTTCTTGACCATAACAATTCATTGATCTTGACGGTTCTATGACGAAATTCATTTTTCGATCCTAAATGTTGATGCATGTTTTTATTTAACATAAATGAAAAGGCATGCTAACATAAAATCAAATACTTAAAAAAGGGGGGAAAATATAATCATGAATCTACCTATGTTATGAATTTTGTGAACCATAAAAGTGATTTTGATGATTTAAATTTGAAATGAGTTTTATCAAAATCAAGATATTGATTTCTTGGAATAACATGAGATTACCTTTGATGATCATTTTGTTTCATGGAATTTTGGATTCATAACTTGGTCTTACATTTGTTTATGAGATGGTTGAAATCTTCATATCTTTGAATTCTTCCCTTCTCCTTTCAATTTTTAAATTTATGCATGTTATATGTTGAAGATTTGTATCATGCATATCTAAGAAATATTGATGTGACAAATTGAATGAGTTGAAAATGAATGATGATTTTTCCCTTAAATATAACTTGTGATATTTTTTTAAATCATCATTTTGATTTCTCGACATTCGATACATGAGATTTTATCAAAATTTCTCATTAATCGATCTTTTATGATTTTACTTGATATTCTCTTGAGAGGAGATTTTCTAAATGAATCATGATTTTTCCTTGTGAGTTCTTGGAGTTATTACTTGATTTTCTTTTAAAATAAGATCTCTTCTTTGTACTCCTATGATTTTTCTTGATATTTTATTTAAAGAAGATATTTACTATATGAATCATGTCTTTTGGTATTCAAATGATTTTATCCTTCATGACATGATTTTTTTATATTTATGGCTTGCATGACTTGAAATGTTTTGGTATGATGCATGCAATGATGAAATATTCATGAAGTTAAAATGATGTATGCAATACTTATGATAATGATATACATGATGTATTGCATATGATGTGTATCATGAATGCTTTAAATGATGAATGTTTGGTATTATGATCAACATGTTGATAAATGCTTAAAAATTTTAATGTTTGAGTATCATGTATAATATGCCCATTAATGATGATTGATTTATTTTTCGGTATCGTGCATGAAAAATAAGGTTTTTGAAATTGTGTATGTTTTAATTTGAATATATAATGATGCACAAATAAGATTGATAGTTACCTTTGTCATAATATAAAAATTGATATAAGGGTCTTCCCTTGTTTTTGACAATGACAAAGGGGGAGTAAGAATTTCTAGCGTGGACATCATGAAAAGAGGCAAACTAGCTAGCTTGCACAATTCAAGATGAAAGCAAAAATTATACTTCTCAAAAGAGAAGATGCAAATGTAACATTTGCCAAATTGTTTGCTTGCCTCATGTAAAACATCATCTCTTGCTAGTTTAGCATTTTGCTAGCTTGCACTTTGCAAATAAAGCAAAAATGACACTTCTCAAAAGAGAAGAAAGAGCTTGTTATCTTGAACATCACAAGCTTGTCTATCTTAAGAAACAAAAATTGCAAAAGTGCTATCTTGCCTATCTCAAGAAGCAAAACTTGCAACTTGCACATTGCAATAAGAAGCAAGAATCATGAGCTTACACAAGAAAGCTATCTTGCATTTGCTTTCGAAGTTTTTGCTAGCTTGTATATTGTGAAACTTGTATATCGTAAAAATTACTAGCTTGTAGTCTAAAGAGAAGCAAAAAATTGCTATCTCAAAAGAAGCAAATGTGCTATCTTGCCTATCTCAAGAGGCAAAAATGCTAACTTGCACATCTAGCAAAACTTGACAAATTTGCATATCTCAAGAAACAAGAGTTGCTTTCTTGAACATCTCAAAACTGATAGCTTGCATGTTCTAAAATATTATAATATTGCTAGCTTGCATGATGTAGAACTTGCTATCTTGAACATTACCAAAAGTGCTATCTTGTATGTTGTAAAACTTGCATATCTGAAACTTGATAGCTTAAATGTTCTAAGCATGATATAATACTTGCTAAATTTTCTAGCTTCAAAACTGCATGATGATAAAACTTGAGATTATGTTTTTCATGCAATAAGTTGAACTAATATTTCAAACACTTGATTGTGGTACTTTTCCTTTTTGTTGATGACAAAGGGGGAGAAGTATGTTGATGACATGACATGTTATGCATAAGTTTATGCATATGTAATCACATCAAATATTTAAGTTATGATTTGATTTTCTTTCCTTACTTGTTATTATAATTTAAAGAAATCTTAATCTACTTCCTTGTTTGTTGATATGAATTAAGAAAATAACTATTAAGTATTCTAAATATAATGATATCATATTTATTAGTATATTAAATAGAAATAATTTATATTAAATAATTAAAATGAATTTCCCTTAATAGAGGCTCACCTCCTCCTATTTAAAGGGAGGGATTTCTCTCCTTCATTCCTCACCTAGTCGAGCTTGGCAGCAAGAGGAACGAGGAGTTACACCCTGTTGACAAGAGGTAGGTTTCCCTACCTTTCTTAAATTTAAAAGTTTTAGTTTTTATTTTGATTCTTTAAATGTTAAAAGTTTTATAGTTTGAAAAATATGTATCAATTCTTTAAATATCAAACATTTTGTATTAAAGTAATTACTTGCACATCTAGTAAAACTTGACAAATTTGTATATCTCAAGAAGCAAGAGTTGCTTTCTTGAACATCTCAAAACTGATAGCTTGCATGTTCTAAAATGTTATAATATTGCTAGCTTGCATGATGTAGAACTTGCTATCTTGTATGCTGTAAAACTTGCATATCTAAAACTTGATAGCTTAAATGTTCTAAGCATGATGTAATACTTGCTAAATTTTCTAGCTTCAAAACTGCATGATGATAAAACTTGAGATTATGTTTTTCATGCAATAAGTTGAACTAATATTCCAAACACTTTATCGTGGTACTTTTCCTTTTTGTTGATGACAAAGGAGGAGAAGTATGTTGATGACATGACATGTTATGCATAAGTTTATGCATATGTAATCACATCAAATATTTAAGTTATAATTTGATTATTTATCCTTACTTGTTATTATAATTTAAAGAAATATTAATCTACTTTCTTGTTTGTTGATATGAATTAAGGAAATAACTATTAAGTATTCCAAATATAATGATATCATATTTGTTAGTATATTAAATAGAAATAATTTATATTAAATAAATATAAAAATTAAAATGAATTTCCCTTAATAGAGGCTCACCTCCTCCTATTTAAAGGGAGGGATTTCTCGCCTTCATTCCTCACCTAGTCGAGCTTGGCAGCAAGAGGAACGAGGAGTTACACCTTGTTGACAAGAGGTAGGTTTCCCTACCTTTCTTAAATTTAAAAGTTTTAGTTTTTATTTTGATTCTTTAAATGTTGAAAGTTTTATAGTTTGAAAAATATGTATCAATTCTTTAAATGTCAAACTTTTTTATATTAAAGTAATTAGTTAAAGTTTTCATAATATTTTTGACCCATGATTAAGGTTTTTATTGTAGAGTTAAATATGTTAAAAATGTATTTGTTTTATATGATATTTCTTGTATTACAGTTTATCTTTAATCTTATCTGGATTAAAATCTTGTTAGATTAGAATATGTTATCTAAAATCCTTTTTGATATTCTTTGATCTGAAATTTAAAATATATTATTCTGAATGATTTAAAATATGACTAGAATATGTTAAAATTTTATATGTGTTAAAAACATGATTTTTATTTGAATTTAGAAAATTATTTCCTTATATTAAAACTTATCTCCCGGTCCCTCTTTTAATGTCTTATGATTTCTAGTCAAATTTAGAATGTTATTTCCTTGTATTAAAGCTTTTCTCGTTGTCTATCTTTTAATGCATTATTATGTTTTTATTTATATTGTTAATGGGTATATGCTATGATATGAAATTGAATATCAATTGGAATGAAATTGCTCACAAGCCAGGCCCAACCCACGGGTCAAGCCTTGGCCCGTAGGCTACCCTAGCCCAACCATTATGGGCGGTCACATGCGACGCATATGACTAGTCCATGGGCCAGGACTGGGCCAGTTTTATGTAATGCATGTTCAATCATATATAATGCACATGATCAGTAAATGAACTAGCTCAATCTAGCCCAATATTATTATTGAACTTTAGCCCAAATATTGATTGACCTAAACTAGACTTGATTAGTCTAGATCAATTCAGGGTGATTCTGAATTGATTGACTTATTCAAGTTAGTTTAACCTAAATTGAACTTAATCTAATCTAAATTATACTAGTCTAGGGTGGTTCCAAACCAGTTAAATAAGGATTAGATATCAGTTCAGTTAGGCTCTAGTAAATCGAGTTCAATTGAATCGATTAAACTAGAGTTCAAGTCAATTTAGGGCTAATTTATATTACTTGATATTAATGATATTTGAAAGAGACATTTTAAATATGTTATTTCATCCCGAAATGGACATGACCAGTATGAGATTATATTATTTTCCTGCCGAGAGCAGGTACGACGATTCCCTTCGGGGATTAGCAGATCGTCAAACGTGGCAGTTGGATGGTTTCTCCATCCACTGTTGGAAGGAACGTGTCCCCACTTTGGCGGGTGTGGGACACCACTCCATCCGCTGTTGGGAGTGTGATAAGAATTTACCTCCATCCGCTGTTGGGAATGTTAGGATCGAGAGCACTAAGAGGGGGGAATTAGTGCAGCGGAAATCTTTCAGCGATTAAAAAACGAAAGCTGCGTTCGTCCGATAAAAACGATTTCGATGTAAAAGCCGATTCACAATTTGTATCTAAGTGTAGTTTACGCAGTTTGCATCTAAATGCAGATTGCGTCTAAGCGCAGTTTGTATTTAAGCGCAGTTTGCGTCTAAGCGCAGTTTGCGTCTAAACACAGTTTGCGTCTAAACACAGTTTGCGTCTAAGCGCAGTTTGCGTCTAAACATAGTTTGCGTCTAAACACAGTTTGCATCTAAGCGCAGTTGACGTCTAAACACAATTTGCGTCTAAACACAGTTTGCGTCTAAACACAGTTTGCATTTAAGCGCAGTTTGCGTTTGAGCGCAGTTTGCGTATAAGTGCAGTTTTACGTCTAAGTGCAGTTTTACGTCTAAATGTAGTTTTGCGTCTAAACGCAGTTTTGCGTCTAAACGTAGTTTACGTCTAAACGCAATTTTTACATCAAAGCGTAATTTTATGTCTAAACGCAGTTTTGAACTTTGAAAAGCGTTTTATGAATACGCAGAAAGCAATTTGCAGTTATAAATGGAATCAAAACGTAAGCGTAAACTGTAGTGTAAAGATCGTACGAAAACACCGATTTACGTCTGAATGCAGATTCGGAAAGATCAGAACTTAGAGACTCGTTCGTAAATGCGCAGAGGGCAGTAGCAATGTAGGAGGTTTGCAGTAATGATAAAGTGCTCAAAGTAAAAGCAAACCAGAGATTTAGAGTGGTTCGGTCAGTCTTGACCCACTCCACTTTTGGCTTCCTCCTCCGACGAGGTCATCGACTTCAACTAGCTGCCTTCCTTCAATGGGCGAAGGCCAACTGCCCTTTTATAGTTTCACTCCTTTTGACGGGCTCAGGAGACAACCCTTACAGATCCTTTCTCTCCTCTCTTTACAACTCAAGACTTGAAGAACAGAAAGAGGAGAACTTTTGGACTTTACACAAATTTGAGCTCTTAGAATCATAGAAAAGATCAAGAATTCGGTGTAGATCTGTATCTTTTCAGTGCTGAATGGGTGGGGTATTTATAGGCCCCAACCCGTTCAAATTTGGAGCTCAAAACGATCAAATCCCGAATTCCGGGATCAGGCGGTTGCACCTCGGATCGAGAGGTTGCACCGCCTTTGCGAGTTCGGAGATCGAGCCCAAAGGCGGTTTGCACCTCTTCATGTCGGGCGGTTGCACCGCTGAGTCTGGCTTTCGAGACTAAGCCCCAAGAGGTGCCACCTCTCGACCGAGGCGGTTGCACCTCTCTACCGAGCTTCGAAGACCGAGCTCAAAGCGGTGCTACCTCTCTGTGGAAGGTTGCACCTCCCGCCTTCAAGATCGAGCTCGGGCGGGTTGCACCTCTGGTCAAGGGTGCACCGCCGCCTCCTTCTGGAGACATAGCCCAGCGGTTGCACCTCGGCCTAGGCGGTTGCACCGCCTAGTGCAATCGTGGTCCCAATGGTTAGCTCCATTCTACCGATTTCAATCTTTTCAGGGGCCCAATTGCCCCAAGATTAAGCTAATGGGATCACCTCCCATTTTCCAACTTAATCAACGTGCTAACTACGATTAAATCTAAGACAATTTCTGCAGCTTTGCTCCCGATCGTCAATCGCTTCTTCCCGCGAAGTTTTTACGAACTTCCGTCGATCATCCGATGAACCCTCGGTGATTCTTACATGGACTTCGGCAAACTCCTGGACTTTCGCGACGATCCACTTGGCGAAGTTCCGACGAAGCTTAAACTTCAACAAGCTTCGGACTTCTCGGATCTGTTCTTGCAGAACCTCGATGACCGTCCAGAACTTCCGTCGAACTCTCGAACTCCCAACGTGATCATGATCTTGACTCCGGCAAGCAACTCCTGCTGCTTGTCTAACTTTCATCATAGTTAATCTTGCACACTTATCTCAACACATAGATTAGACAACAAATGACAATTGACTTCATCATCAAAATCCGAGATTCAACAATCTCCCCTTTTTTTGATGATGACAATCAATGATAATGGAGTTATCCTTAACTCCCCTATCTATATGCCATAGTTGAGATAAGTCAACCTTGAATTCAAGACCTAAGAATTCAAGTGACGTATTGATAAGTTAGATCAGTTAAACTTATCAATACTCCCATCATGATACCCATCATGATGTATCTCTTCAAGAATGATGTCAAGGCTTGACATACATCATCAAGTTTGTATGATTGTGTTTGTAGCTATTCATCATGTAATCATATAAAGCTGTGAAGGACTATTACATGATGCACACATTTGAGATTTTCTAGCAAGTTTGCATTTACTTCACAAGATAGGATATCAACTCAAGACATAATGCAAACTATAGCACATGTTCATATATCTCTTGGTGATGCAAGGATGGCATAACCATAACATTGTTTATAGCATAACTCAAGTATTTTGCAACTATGACATAGACATGATTACGGCAGTTGTTTATCAATTCATATGTTTCTCCCCCCTGTCATCATCAAAAAAAGCATGATAGCATTATCAAAAAGCATGGTAGATGTGATTCCAGCAGATTATCACGCACATAAAGGAAGGCATGACACATATAATACTTTGAATATCTCTTTTCCTTGTTATAGTTCGTTGCTTGAAGGAGGAAAGTCATTTTTCAAAAAGTTTTCATAAGAGTGTTCAGGAAAATCCCATTTTTAGCATTCAAACCGAAAAATGAACTTCTTATATGCATTCGGATATGAGTAAGCTACTGATTTTTTTTAAAAAAAAACATTTGTCACATAATTTCCAACATGTTATTTGATCAAGTGATGCCAAGGCATGTAATAGTAATAACGTCCGAAAAATAATTTTAACTAGTTTAAGTATTCGGACACATCAACATTCCTAATTCTCTTCTTATGAAATCAAATTGTTCTTCACTTAGGGGTTTTGTAAAGATATTAGCTAGTTGATGTTTCGTATCAATGAATTCTATGATTACATCATGATTCGTAACATGATCTCGTATAAAGTGATGTCTAATATCATTTCATGATGTACACATTTCAAATATTTTAGCAAGTGTAGCATTGCATCACATGGTAAGATATCAGCTCGTACGATGCAAATTTTTGTTTGATATCTTGATACAGGGCATATAGCAATGATAGCAATCATATATTTCTTGGTGATACAAGTATGGCCTAATCATAGTATCAGTGATAGCAACCATATTAACATCAGTAATAGCAACCATATCAATGTCATATTGCTGACTTATCAACTATATTGGTATGTCGCTTTATATTTTTTCAAGGCATAAGGTTTTTTAAAACATTTTAGTTTCAATTGCAAAATCCGAGATAAACAACAAGATATGTTTGTAAATTTGCATATGCTTACAGATCAAGGTAAAGGGTAACATATGGAGTTTACAACATATCAGGTAACCATATCAAAAACAAAGTCCTTCATGATGAGTAACATAAGGAGTTTACAACATACCATATCAAAGACAAAGTCCATGAGGAGTTTATAACAACAACGGATGATTGTGTTCATACAAGCTCATTCATGAGGTGGAAGGTTGAAGTGCCTAAATAAAGAGTCAAATTGTCGATGGATTTGTTGTAGCTCAGTTAGGATTTGATCTTGTCGAAGTTCAAGCCGTTCTTGTCTTTGTTCGAATCGGTCCATCCGAATCCCAATATCTTCGATGGATGATGTGTGAGTTTGCTCAACCGGATGTGTTTCCTCAAAGGGACAGATCGGAGGAGATTGGGTACTCCTAAAGACCGATGTTTCTGGCTCGGGGGTTCGGGTTCAGTTCAGGGTTGAGGGGGATCAGTTCTTCTATGCATTCTAACCCAATTACCGTTTCTATAGTGACATCTTAGTCGGTGAAGTAGATTTTTGTTTATTATGCTGAATCTATCTACTTTCATTACTTCTTCTTACGGTGGTATTTGAATGTCGTAGTAGCTTTCATTATTCTAGTAATTATACCACCATATGGGAGCATCATATCTTTCTTAGATAATTCTAACATATTTTGTTGGATAAGATAGCCAAGACAAATGTCATGTCCTTTCATGATTAAGTACATAGTTCCTAATTCTAATTGACTCACTTCATCATGATGGTATTGTTTAGGAAGAATTATACTAGTCATGATATGATGAAGTATCTTAGTGTTTAAAAGGCAGTAGATGCTCACAACTTTTAGGAACAAATGTTATGTTAGGATCGGCAAAAAAAGATTGTTCCTAAGGCTTCAAACATAGGATGTTCCAATAGTTTCATCATCCCATGATCCTCTAAAGTAAAGTCCTATGCTTTTCATGGAATGCCTATCATATCACAAATGAATCTATCAGTGATTGAGATGTGTTGTCCTAAAAGATAGGTGGACATCCTTTCTTCATCATCTATTTGTATGTTATTGTAAAACAATCTAACTAGCCTAGGATAGATGGGTTCGTTGATCTGCAAGATTGAAAGTAGATTTAGGTTTGCAAACCATTGGATAGTCTCTACGTCTCTTAGTTTATTCAGATCTACGTATTTTCCCTTATTGATGCTTCTTAGTTCGAAAGAGAGAAATTTTTCAGCATGGTTTTTTTTGAATCAAAAGGGTAAGATCAAACTCTTCTACTAATCTCCCTTTCCGTTGTCCCTTGAGGATCTTCTAGATCCCATAACTACTGCTGTTTAGAGGGATAAAGGTGAACAAGAGTAAATGAAGAACAAAACAGAGTTTAAGAGGTTCTTAGAGAATACCTTAGTGAAATCTTCAAAATAGGGAGCGATTCTTGATGTTTTGCTCCAAAAATGAGGTATTTGGGAAGCTAAACGGGGTGAAATGAGGATGGAGGAGGCTTGGAGGAGTAGAGAATGAAAGGGAGGTGAGTTGGGGTCGGTTTCACCACCCGGCCCTAGCGATGGGTTAGAAAGGCAGAGTTGCGTCTTGGTTGCACCTCCTTTGGGAGCGGTCAACCAACCCGGCAACCCGTGATGGTGGAGGTGCCACCGCTGGTCGGAGAGGTGCCACCACTGGTTGGAGAGGTGCCACCGCCTGTGCGGCAGTGAACACTTTATTGTGATTTGATCAGGGAGGTTTTGTCTTGAGGAGAGTTTTCATTCAGAGCAATTAACGTTACTTACATGATTACGTGTGCGTTTTTATTTCAAGGCAAAAAACGCTTGTACGATCAAGATAGACCTTTTAACGTGCATACTCCCAATGTCGTACATATGTTTGTGATTTTGAAAAGTTACATTAGGTTATATCCAAATTGCATTTGGGTCATGACTGTCGAGAATCAAGGAGCAGAACATTAATTCTTGCTCCAGCCTAAGGTTTTAATGTTTTTGTAGGAAGGGATGATTTTTAGGTACCCATTTGCTTTTAGGTGCCTCACTAATAGATCTAGATTTTCTATTATGTTGCATAAAATTTGTCATGGTTCCTTTAGGAACCCAAATCAATTTGTTTGGACTAAATTTCCTGAATGGACAATAATGCGTCCTGTGTCCGAACTTGCAACAAAAGTTGTATTTGCTTTGATGTCTAACATGTAAGATGGGGCCTTTTACGAAGGTAGTTGGATTTTGGTGAGGACTCTTCACAAATCCAATCCCACTTCTTTTGGGAACATGACCTTTGTTTGTAAGGATCATGTTTAATGACTTGCTACCAACCTCGAATTTCTTCAAGGTGTCCTTAAGTAGCAAGTTTTCTTTTTGAAAAGTTTCTAGATCATGACATTTGATACATGAATTTAAACTATCATGATATTCAATTTTTAACTTATTAAAATCACAAGTAAGACTATCATGCTCCTTTTTTAGCAATTTGTATTTTCTATTGATAGTCTTGCATTCATCAAATAAGTCATGGAAGGCATTTAATAATTCATCGAAAGATAAATCAACATCTAATAAGTTCGTTACCTCCTCTCCGATAGCCATTAAGGCGTAATGAGCAACTTGCTCGGTGTTGGACTCCTCTTCTTCAGATGCGCTCGAGTCATCCCATGTTGCTTGAAGAGCCTTCTTCTTTGATGTTCTTCTTTTGACCTGGGGACAATCACTCTTGTAGTGTCCCGGCTTTTTACATTCATAGCAGATCACTTGGTCCTTCTTGGGTTCAAATTTATTTTTCGCATCATTCTTAAACTTGTTTCTTTTGAAGAATTTCTTAAACTTTCTTGTTAAAAGTGCCAAGTCATCATCACAGTCCTCATCACTTGAGTTTTCTCTCAAGTGGCATTCAGAAGTTTTAAATGCCATATCCTTCCTGTTCTTTGGAAGGATGTCTTCTTGCTCTTCATGAGCTTTGCAAATCATCTCATAGGTCATTAATGACCCGATTAGTTCTTCAAGAGGGAAGTTGCTTGATCTTTTGCCTCTTGAATAGCAGTGACTTTAGGATCCCAACTTTTAGGAAGGGATCTTAGTATCTTATTCTGAGTTCAAAATCTGAAAAAAAACTTTTTTTTTCGAGTCCTTTTAGACCGTTGATCGACATCCGTGAAACGGGTAAACATGTCGCCAATGGTTTCACTTTCGGTTTCATTGGAAAAGTTCAAAAGAATGCAACAATAGATTGATTTTTGACTCTTTCACTCTACTTGTGCCCTCGTGGGTCACTTCAAGTGTGTACCAAATATCAAATGCAGTTTTAAAGTTGAAACACGATTAAACTCGTTTTTTTTTTTCAAGTGCAAAAATAAGGCATTCATAGCCTTTGCATTAAGAGCGAAAGCCTTCTTTTCCAATTCATTCCAATCGATCATTGGAAGAGAAGACTTTGAAAATCCGTTTTCAACAAGGTTCCACAGTTCAAAATCCATAGAAATACGAAAGATCCTCATTCGGGTCTTCCAAGAGGTGTAGTCCGTTCCACTTCAACATGGGTGGGCGTGTAATAGAATGCCCCTCTTGGTTTCCGGCGTATGCCATCTCTCTTGGGTTTTAATCCGTTAGAGAGTTAACCTGGCTCTGATACCAATTGTTAGGATCGAGAGCACTAAGAGGGGGGGGGGGTGAATTAGTGCAGCGAAATCTTTCAGCGATTAAAAAAACGAAAGCTGCGTTCGTCCGATAAAAAACGATTTCGATGTAAAAGCCGATTCACAGTTTGTATCTAAGTGTAGTTTTACGCAATTTTATGCGTAAATGCAGTTTGCGTCTAAATGCAGATTGCGTCTAAAGCGCGGTTTGTATTTAAGCGCGGTTTTATGTCTAAAGCGCAATTTTATGTCTAAACATAGTTTATGTCTAAACACAGTTTGCGTCTAAACAGTTTAGTTTCGCGTCTAAACACAGTTTGCGTCTAAACACAGTTTGCGTCTGGCGCGTTTACGCCTAAACACAGTTTGCGTCTAAACACAGTTTGGCGTCTAAACACAGTTTGGCGTCTAAACACAGTTTTATGCGTTTAAGCGCGGTTTTGCGTTTGAGCGCGGTTTACGCCTAAACGCGGTTTTACGTCTAAGTGCAGTTTTACGTCTAAGTGCAGTTTTACGCCTAAACGTAGTTTTGCGTCTAAACGCAGTTTTACGCCTAAACGCAGTTTTGCGTCTAAACGCAGTTTTACGTCTAAACGCAGTTTTATCGCCTAAACGCGTTTTTTGCCTAAACGCAGTTTTACGCCTAAACGCAGTTTTGTGTCTAAACGCGCGTTTACGCCTAAACGCGCGTTTTTTTACGTCAAAGCGTAATTTTACGCCTAAACGCAGTTTTGAACTTTGAAAAGCGTTTTATGAATACGCGAAAAAGCAATTTGCAGTTATAAATGGAATCAAAAGCGTGGCGTAAAACTGCGGTGTAAAGATCGCATGCGAAAACACCGATTTACGCCCTGAATGCAGATTCGGAAAGATCAGAACTTAGAGACTCGTTAAATGAACGCCAGAGGGGCAGTAGCAATGTAGGAGGTTTGCAGTAATGATAAAGTCCTCAAAGTAAAAGCAAACCAAAGATTTAGAGTGGTTCGGTCGGTCTTGACCCTCGCCACTTTTGGCTTCCTCCTCCGACAGGTCACCGACGTCAACTAGCTGCCTTCCTTCAATGGGCGAAGGCCAACTGCCCTTTACAGTTTCACTCCTTTTGACGGGCTCAGGAGACAACCCTTACAGATCCTTTCTCTCCTCTTTTTAACTCAAGACTTGAAGAACAGAAAGAGGAGAACTTTTGGACTTTACACAAATTTGAGCTTTAGAATCACGTAAAAGATCAAGAATTCGGTGTAGATCTGTATCTTTTCAGTGCTGAATGGGTGGGGTATTTATAGGCCCCAACCCAGTTCAAATTTGGAGCTCAAACGATCAAATCCCCGAATTCGGGGATCGACAGATGCCCTCCTCGATTTGAGAGGTTGCACCGCCTCGCGAGAGCTTCGGAGATCGAGCCCAGCGGTTGCACCTCTTCTGTCGGGCGGTTGCACCGCCTCGAGTCTGGCTTGAAGATCGAGCCCCAGCGGTGCCACCTCGATCGGGCGGTTGCACCTCTGCTCGAGCTCGAGACCGAAGCTCAGCGGTGCTACCTCTCTCGAGGAGGTTGCACCGCCCAATCTAGCTCAAGATGAGCTCGGGCGGGTTCACCTCTCGGCTGGGGCGGTTGCACCGCCGGTCTGCTTGGAGACATAGCCCGGGCGGTTGCACCTCTCGCCCTGGGCGGTTTGCAACCGCCAGGTGCAATCGGGTCCGAATGGTTAGCTCCATTCGCCCGATTTCAATCTTTTTCAGGGCCCAATTGTCCCAAGATTAAGCTAATGGGATCACCTCCCATTTTCCAACTTAATCAACGTGCTAACTATGATTAAATCTAAGACAATTTCTACAGCTTTGCTCCGATCGTCAATCGCTTCTTCCCGAAGTTTCGGCGAACTTCCGTCGATCATCCGATGAACCCTCGGTGATTCTTCTGCGAACTTCCGGCAAACTCCTGGACTTTGCGACGATCCACTTGGCGAGTTCCGACGAGCTTCGCTTGGCAAGCTTCTGGACTTCTCGGATCTGTTCTCGCAGAACCTCCGACGACCGTCCGAACTTCCGTCGAACTCTCGAACTCCCAACGTGATCATGATCTTGACTCCGGCGCAACTCCTGCTGCTTGTCTAACTTTCATCGTAGTTAATCCTGCACACTTATCTCAACACATATATTAGACAACAAATGACAATTGACTTCATCATCAAAATCCGAGATTCAACAGGGAAAACACAAACTCATCCCGTAGGGTAAAGCCTCTCCATCCGCTGTTGGGGGAGTGCTCCTTCGGGTATTTGATATATGCCAATGGGATGATTGATTGAATTTTGATCATGTATATATTTTGAGTTGACTTTTAGGGTTCCTACTCGGCGTTGCTGAATTTTCTTTGTTTTTGATTTTCAGAGCAGCCTCCCTCTAGTACTAAATCGGATTCCAGTGAAGAGCGGACCTTCCTCTACCGCTAGGTAGAGCCACTTGGATAATTCTTGAAGTTAACATCACCATGTTTATTTTTCTATTTATGATTCGATGAATAAATAGGTTGTAATAAATGAATTGTAATAAATGTTTATGAATGATGAATAAAGTGATGTTTATCTATTTGGCCTAAATGCGTGGAAAGATAAAAAAAAAAAAAAATCCAGGATGTGATAGCATAAGTTTATGATGATATGTTGCAAGTATTTATGATGAATATTGCAATGACTTAAATTAAGTTTGAATTCAAGGTTCTATCAATATGGCATATTGATAGGGGGAGTTTGTTTAAACTCCGGGAGTTAAGTTTAACTCCGTCATCAATTGGTTGTCATCATCAAAAAGGGGGAGATTGTTGAATCTTGTATTTCGATGATGAAACCAATTGATAATTGTGTTTATGTTTTAATCTGTGTTTTGAGTGACGCAGGATGCTACTGTTGGGAAATCAACGGGGGGCGACATCATATGCGCAGCGGAAGAACAAGAAAACAAAAATCCCCGATTCCCAAAAAGATGTTCGTCGTCGTGCGAAGATTGGTGCGCAAAAATCCGCAAAACACAAAACTGCGTATAGAGATTGTGTTACCTAGGGAGATCGTATATCCCTGTTTCCTTGCAGATCCTTAGGAGAGGGTGAAGGAGGTCAAGCGTCCTCCTCTCTAGCGGTGATCCACACAAAGGGTTGGTGACAACCCTCCTCAAAACTCAGTGCCTCTGAGGTGGAGAGGGAGAGGAGAATAGGAAAGGCAAGCAAAGACTCTAGCATATGAGGTCTGTGAATCCCTCCTATTTATAGAGATCCCGTGTCAAACCCCTAATGGGTCCTTCCCTAGTGGGTATTGGATCTGCATCCAATAAGACAAGGGGCTCCGTCCGGATATCTCATATCCGAACCTCTACTCATCGCAATGCCTACCATATGTGTGTGACCCTCTAGGCCCAATATCGAGTGGCCGTGAGTCATACTGTTAGAACTCCTTCTAACTCAGTGAATTATTATCTCTGTAATAATTCACTGACTCATTGACTACTGGGGCGTGCTAGGCCACTACCGTAGTCCCCGCATTGATATAGGGGAATCCAATCCATTGGACCTCACGTCCTCGCCACCATGTACCTATAGTCCCTCATCTATCTAATATCCCGAGAGACCGTATGTCGAGCATGGTGTTGTCGACCCCATACGCTTTCTACTCGAGTCTCGCTCTAATCGGATTCTCCTGGAGAACTCTTTCTCTCTCAACCCGAATGACCACGGCCGAGGGATTTGTCTGAAAGCAAGAACACATGGGATATTCCTCTCATGGCCTAGAGTAGATGATCCTCTATCGACACTCAATAGCCCTCGTAAAGGTCGACTACCACTCCCAATGACCAGTTTTTAGAGATGGGACAGCCAAACCTATAAGTCTGGTATCAAAGAGTGGAGCACTCATCTGAGGACATCCTTGGTGTCTCAAGTCTAAGGACCCAGATACACCACTAGGACTACTGAATCATTTGTCCGACAATAAGGCATCATCAACCATCCAACATTCCATAAGCGGATCAATCGGTGAACTCATTCTCCAATGAGCACACATGTCTTTGTATCCCTAGTGTCCCTACACGAGCAGCTATGAGACCAGTTTGCATCCATCATATGGACGGGTATACAGCACACCAGTCTATCCGGTTATCACGATGTCCCCTCTCGGTAACCTATGACCGGGATTATTTAGGATATGTGTTAAAAAGTGAATCGATCTCATTATCGTGATCTCATCACGATCCGATTCCCATTGCACAAATCCAAGGACATCACAATATATATACATTTATGCAATAGTTATAAAGTGATATACGCCAAAATATAATAAGCAAAAAAGATTCTGTATCAAGTCACACGCGTGCCATCACTCACGTGATTGGCTTCTTTGGGCACCTATAACTAGCAATCTCACACTTGACCTAAAGCCAATCACATATGTGTCGATCCCCATCGGAACCCACGTGGACCTTCAAAGACAAAATGAGACAACGGCTTTGTCGTGGATCTGCAATATTATCTTCGGATGGAACTCTTTCCACTGCTATATCTCCCTCGGTTACGATCTCTCTTATAATTTTGGAACCTCCTCGAACACCTACGATGAGACCCGGGTTCCCTTATTTGAGTAATCACCCCATAGTTGTCGCAATATAAGGGAAGTCAACTTGTCGCTATCTCAGATCGACTCCCAAATCTGTGATGAACTTCTTCACCCGGACTCCCTTTTTGTTGCATCGATGCAGCAATGTGTACTCTGCCTCGTGGTCGAAGTCGTAGTGGTATCTTGCTTGGAACTCTTCCAAAGACACCTTTCAGCTCCTCCATTCAAGGTGTACACATACCCTGAATTCGACTTTGCTATCATCGACATCGACTGAAAACTTGAGTCGTGTAGCCTTCAACCTTAAGGCTATTACCTCCATATACTAGTAAAGATCCTTAGTCCTTCTCAAGTACTTAAGGATACACTTTCTTGCTTTCCGGTGCTCCAAGCACGGATCCGCTTTGATATCTGCTCGTGACACTTTCGAGCATACGCGCCATATCGCCTAGTACATAGCATAGCATACATGATAGACCCTATTGCTTGAGGCATAAGGTATCATATCCATGTTAACCCTTTCTTCTCGAGTCTTTGGGGACATACTGTGAAAGCGATATCCCATGTCTCATCGGTATGAGACCTCTCTTGGAATTTTTCCATGCCAAACCTTTTGACAATAGTTTCTATGTACCGATTGGACAAAGCCAAGCATCCTCTTGGATCTATCTCTATAGATTCTAATCCCCAAGATATAAGATGCTTCCCCTAAGTCCTTCATGGAGAAGTGTCTAGATAACCAAGCCTTTCTTGTGGATAGCATTCCTATGTCATTCCCAATGATGAGGATGTCATCCACATATAACACCAAAAAAAGGTGATAGCTCCCCACTTACCTTTCTGTATACACAAGGCTCATCTTCATTCTTACGAAGTCATAAGATCGATTGCCTCATCAAATCTTATGTTCCAACCTTTCGGAAGCTTGCTTTTAGTCCATAAATAGATCTAAGCAACCTACACACCTTATCTCGGCAGTTCTTGGACACGAATCCCTCAGGTTGCATCATATACACCTCCTCCTCGAGGTTCCCGCTGAGGAATGCGGTTTTCACATCCATCATCGGATCTTATAATCATAGTGTGCTGCAATAACCAATAGAATTCTGATGGATTTTAGCATTGCTCTGGTGAGAAAGTTTCGTCATAGTCAACACCTTGCCTTTGACGATACCCCTTAGCCACTAGCCTTGCTTTATAGGTCTCTACCTTTCTATCTACTCCCATCTTTTTTCTTAAAGATCCACTTGCAACCGATGGGTACAATACCTTGGGCATCAACTAGGTTCCAAACCTTATTGGAGTACATAGAATCCATCTCGAGAATTCATGACTTCTTTCCACTTCCCTGAAGTCTATACTCATAATAGCCTCCTCGTGGTCCGAGGATCAATATCCTCTACATCCTCTGCTCTAATATGTCCCACATATCTCTCGGAGGATGAGATACTCTATTAGACCTGTGTAAAGTTGATACTTGTGTATTAGGTACCCCAACGCATTCGGTGTAGAGTGGTGCTTGAGCTTGGTTCTCCAACCTCACTCAATTCTATCATTCTCCCACCCTCCCGTCAAGAATGTGTTCCTTCTCAAGGAACACTGCTCTCTTTAGCTACAAAGATCTTTTGGTCCTCGAGATGATAGAAATAATACCCACAAGTTTCCTTGGGGTATCCCACAAAATTTGCATCGCTCTATCCTTGATTCTAACTTATCTAAGTTATGTCTTCTAACATGGGCGCGGCCCCATCTTAACAACCTTAAGATCAGGGGCTTCTTCCCTTTCCATATCTCATATGGTGTAGACACTACCGACTTAGTTGGAACTCTGTTCGAAAGGTAAGCTGCGGTTTCTATGGCATATCCCCGAATGAGATGGGTAGGTCGTGAAACTCATCATGGACCGTACCATATCTAATAATGTAATGATTTCTCCTTTCGTGAGACACCATTAAGCTCAGGTGTATAAGGAGGTGTCCATTGGGATAATATCCAATGGTCCTTGAGGAACTGAGTAAACTCGTACTTAAGTATTCACCTCCTCGATCCGATCGAAGAGTTTTGATACTCTTTCGATGTCACGTTCTCCACCTCATTCTTATACTCTCTGAATTTCTCAAAGGCCTCGACTTGTACTTCATTAAGTACACATATCCATACCTTGAGAAATCATCAAGAATGTAATGAAGTAGGAGTAACCTCCAATGGCATGAGTTGACATGGGTCCACATACATCACTATGTATGAGTTCCAACAACTCATTGGCTCTCTCTCCAGTTCTACTAAATGGAGATTTGGTCAGTTTTCCATGAATGCAAGGCTCATAAGTCGCATATGACACATAGTCGAATGGATCTAGATATCCATCATTTAGCAACATTTGAATCCTTCTTTCATGGATGTGACCTAGCCTACAATGCCACAGGTATGCACTATTCAACTCATCTCGTTTCCTTTTGGACATATTTACATTCATGATATGTGGAGTGGTGTCTAACATAAATAAACCATTATGTAATGTTCCTTTCGTGATGATCTTATCATCTAATAATATCGAACAACCATTGTTCTCAAAAACAAATTTATATCCACTAACTGTTAAACATGAAATGGAGATAATGTTTTGATAATAGAAGGAACAAAATAACATGCATCTAATGCAATAAAAGCTCCACTAGGCGGATGTAGGGGCGACCTGCCAACCAACTAATCTGACAACTTTTTGCTCCATTACCCATCTTGAGGTCCATCTCGCCTCTCTGTAGTCTCCTAGGCCTTGCGAACACACCAACGTTGCATATATGATAAACACTACCGGTATTCAATACCCATGTGTTATCATAAGAGTCGACAAATGGAGACTCATCATGAATGTACCTGAAGCTTCATCAAGCTTTTGTTTAAGCCCTTTTCTGCAAGGTACTCTTTACAGTCTCTCTTCCAATGCCCATCTTTACCACAGTGGAAGCACTGGCCTTTTCCCTTTGTTTGGGTCTTTCTTAGCAACCTTTACTTTACCTTTGTTTGCCCTTGCCCTTTCCTTCTTAAGGAACCTTTCTCGCTTTCCTTTTCTTCTGGTCTCACCCAGTGTAGAGAACTGGCTTCTCTTTCTTAATAGTACTCTCTGCCTCCCTCAACATATTGAGGAGCTCTGAGAGAATCACCTCAAGCTTGTTCATATTAAAATTCATTATGAACTGTGAAAAGGAATCGGTAGGGATGAAGCACAATGTCCACACACAAGTTATCCTCTAGGACCATTCCTAGACCTGTGAGTTTCTCTATCCACTCAATCATCTTTAGGACATGGTTCTGAACCGGTGTCCCCTCAATCATCCTAGCGCGGAAAAGGCTCTTGGATATCTCATATCGTTGAGTCTTTCCCTGTTCCTCAAACAATTTGTGGACATGTAGGAGAATGGATCTGGCATCCATCTTTTCATGTTGTCTCTGTAACTCTAGAGTCATAGAGCCCAACATATAGCAGCATCGAACAAGAGTGGAGTCATCAATGTACTTCACGTAGCAAGCGATCTCATCCTCGTTTGCCCCTTCTTCGGGTGTAGGCATCACTGTATCAAGGACGTACATGATTTTCTCCACTGTGAGAACAATTCTCAAGTTACGAGCCAATCCGTATATTTGGACCCGATTATGGCGGTTGACATCAAGTATGCCATGTAAGGGATTTGAAAGCGACATTTTCTGAAAAAATAAAGATGTAGCAAAAATGAATAACATGCAGATTTTGCAAGAAATAAACTATTAAGATATGAACTTCTATCTTAATAAGCTCCCACTATTTTACTAACGAGTCACGCGATACCCTCAAGCGTTGAAACGGAAGTCTCCCCAACTTCTAGTGGGGATCGGGATCAATCGGCGTCTTAGTGTAACCTCGAGGGACTCGACCAATCACACTAAGCCTAAAAAGGTAGGCAACTCTTGCCGATCACAACTCCTTGTGATTCCCATCCTGTTCGCCTCCAATCACCATGGCCTCGAGGGACTCGACCAACCATGATGCTTCGGTTTAAGTCAACACCTTCGTTACAAGATGAGTCCGATTTGATGATATACCCTCGAGGGGACTCGACCAAGCATACCATGTCCTCGAGTCACCGGTGACATCTCTATGTCGTAAGCAAGATATGGCGAATCGCGATATAGGTGAGTCTCGAGGGACTCGACCAACTCAACCTACACCGGGGAATCTGTTCCTACTCATAACGATGGAAGGCCACGTGGGTCAATCTAATTGCCTCCGTTTTACCGACTTAATATTATCGAGAGATGTTTCTATAATCTGGTCTCCTAATATGACATGTCACACATATACATATTTAATATATATCTACATAAAGATGCAAATATATATACATATCTAGTATGTGTATAAGCAATCACATCGATGATCATGGACCACAACCCTAATATGATTAGGGCCCGAGCCGATGGGCCTAATCACTCACATCAAGATCTATGTGTGTGCAACGTGCATCTCCATGCCCTGTGATCGTCCATCTCGTCCTCGTCGGCCTCCAAATCGACATCTTGATGCATCTCCATGCATCACGATCGTCCGCCTCGTGGTCCCGCTATCGTATCCACGCTCCCGTGGCAAGCCTCCTCATGTGATTACAACTTAATCATAGGCACGTAGGCCCGACAATAAACGAAAATATAATGGAGGTTCGCGGACCCTCAATAATAATAATCACAAGTACACATCATCACACGGTCCATGATCATCCGGCCCACACATCATACATCACATGTATAAATAATCATCATCATGTAGGACTACTAGATAATAATAAAAAAATAATAATCAACTAAACCTTTTAATTAATTAATATTTTTCTCAAATCGGGGACATGTAGGGAATTTCTCAATTCCTAAGGGTATTTTCGTAATTTGGACAAAAGACGAAAACTGGAATTTCTCAAATTCACAGGGCAAAACTATCCTTTTGCCCAAAACCTAATTCCCTCTGCTGCTACCACTGTCGCTGCCACCACCACCGCTGGCGGCGACGACTGCTGGCGGGCGAGGAACAGCCCCTCGCCTGCTTGGGACGCGCTGGCGGCGGTAACGTCCGCCAGATTGGGCGCCTCCTTGAGGTGGCGTTATCTCGCCTGGCGGTGCTGTCCGCCAAGCGATGCGCCCCTGTGTGGGGGGGGTTTAGCCGATGGGAAGCGTGATGGCGGTAAGCTCCTCACTAACGTGATGAAAAGCCACTGCCTGCGGCTCGCGTGGTACCGACCCAGCCCCAACAAGCCTGCTGCAAAGCGAGACCGTCGGCCCATTTGCTGCTTGGCGAACCTGGCGCATTTGCTTGGCCGCTGATTGTGGTGCTTAGGCTGGCTGTTTGTAAAGTTGTGCATGTGGTACGGGCATCGCAGTCGAGGCGACAGCTGTTCCTGCCCTTCCTCGCTTTCGTCAGCGATTTTGGCGTCAATATTCTTCCTAAACACAACACCGCGGTTCAAAACTAATCATTCGCACAAACAACAACACGGCTCACGATACCACTGTTGGGGAAATCAATGAGGCGACATCATATCTTGCGGAAGAACAACAAAAAAAAAAATCCGATTCCCCGAAAAAGATGTTAGTAAATCATGCGAAGATTGGTCGCGCAAAAAATCCAAAAAACAAAAACTGCGTATAGAGATTGTGTTATCTAGGAAGATCGTATATCCCTGTTTCCTTGCAGATCCTTAGGAGAGGGTGAAGGGAGGTCAAGCCGTCCTCCTCTCTGGCGGTGATCCACATGGGGTTCGGCGACCCTCCTCAAAATCCAGGCCTCGAGGTGGAGAGGAGAGGAGAATAGGAAAAGCAAGCAAAGACTCTAGCCTATGAGGCGTGAATCCCTCCTATTTATAGAGATCCCGTGTCAAACCCTAATGGGTCCTTCCCTAGTGGTATTGGATGCATCCAATAAGACAAGGGCTCCGATGGGATATCTCATATCCGAACCTCTACTCATTGCAATGCCTACCATATGTGTGTGACCCTCTAGGCCCAATATCGGGCTGGCCGTGAGTCATACCTGTCCGAACTCCTTCTAACTTTCGGTGAATTATTATCTCACGTAATAATTCCTTTCGTCTCATCGACTTCTGGACATACTAGGCCACTCGTTGTAGTCCCCAAGCGATCTGAGGAATCCAATCCATTAGACACATGCGTCCTCGATTCCCATGTACTGTAGTCCCTCATCCATCTAATATCCCGGAGGCCGTATGCTCGAGGCATGGTGTTGTCCGGACCCATATGGTTTCTACTGAGTCTGCATTCTAATCGGATTCTCCCCGGAGAACTCTTTCTCCCTCAACCAATGACCACGGCGAGGGATTTGTGCGAGCAAGAACACATGGGATATTCCTCTCATCACTTGTAGAGAGTGGATGATTCTCTATCGACACTCAATAGCCCTCGTAAGGTCACTACCACTCCCAATGACCAACCTGTACTAGATGGGGACAGCCAAACCTATAAGTGCGGTAACAAAGAGTGGAGCACTCATCTGGGACATCCTTGGTGTCTCAAGTCTAAGGACGGATACACCACTAGGACTACGGAATCATTTGTCGACAATAAGGCATCATCAACCATCAACATTCCATGGCGGATCAATCGGTGAACTCATTCTCCAATGAGCACACCTCTTGTATCCCCTAGTGTCC